>BHDV01065668.1:0-10670 GCA_005406045.1 Adoxophyes honmai
AATTGCATTTTATTGTAAGTTTTTGACATGTTTATTAATTTAAATTAATTAAAAAAGTAGTAGAAATATACAAGTAATATTAAAAAGGAAACCTAAAGTACTATTGGCAGCGGCGCAAGACACAACTACCGATGGTTAGAGCTGCAGACAGTCCTCCTGACCGAATCGCACCGTATCAAGAAGAATCGCCTTCTGAATTAAACCCCTGAATGAACCGTCTAGCTTGAGTCTTTTGAAATGTTCGTCGAGACTCTTATTCGTACGAGACATCTTGCTGCGACGACTATCGGTACGATGATTGTCTAATCCACATTCCACTTGGCGGTAACCTCGTGAGCCCAATTTTATTGTCGTACTTGCTGAGCTTGTCCTTCTCGACTTTCTCGAGATTCTCGTCATGGGGGATGGTGATGGTGATGTCTAAAAGCACTGTCCGATGTTATGATCGGTCTATTACCACAAATATCAGGTTTATTGGCAACAACAAGAGTCCTATCCGTGATATACTATTATTTTCAGTAGAGCGTAACACGACCATTCTCAAGAACTGACGCCGGTGTATATTTGTAATACGTCACTTCAGATTCTACAAGACTATATCGAAGACGAAGTTACTGGTGGATAATTATGGCTACATAAATTAACATTTTGATATAAAAAAACTTTGTGCCAAGTTTCTTGGGGCAAATTCTTCTTGGCAGTCGAGGTATTTACGAAGCGCTGGTAGAGTAAACAGAGGATGTGTAAAAGAGCCCTTATGGCCTACTTGCATAAATTAAAGTTTGATTTTGGTTTTTGATTTTTGGTATGACGGATATTGTCAATAACAAACTTGTCGTCATAAGGACTTCAGATCTTCTACGGCCCTCGGATGCGTCTGATATGCTAATATAGAGGATTTGCCTGTTTATACTTATACAGGTTTAGGAGGGTGTAGACACCTTGAAAACAGATATACAAATATGGAATGCCCAAAGTACAAATTGAAAATGTCCCTTTTAGAAAAATAGGTATTTTTTTGATAAAATACAAGGTAACTTGTTTATTATTTATGTCCTTGAGCAATGCGCAATGTTGAGAATACTCAACATACGTCATCACTAGTTGTTTATTGAAAGTTGGGCAATGTTGAGTATTCTCAACATACAATATCTTCACATAGTATATATGTGGATTTTTTTTATTATTTTTCTTAAGCTCCTATAACACCTGACAACTCATTTTGACGTACAAAATAAAAAAAATATAGAAAAATATGTCTTGGTCGTTAAAGGGTTAAACAGTTTTTTCCCATCCTTTTCACAAAGTCTTTAAGATTGAGGGTTATGTAGCTATTGCTTGTTTTGTTTTAAAATAAATGGTCGGTTAAATTGTAGTTTGTACCACAGTGTGGTCGGGTAAATCGTACCGGTACAATTTACCCGACATTTACGAAATATGGCATACTTTATTTTTTAGACGTCATATCCGGGTGATAAATGGAAGATTCAATTCAGTACGTTCAGTGCTACAGATGGCTGCATGATACATACACTTTTAACCCAGATATTTGTGAGAATTACCTACCAATAACGCCGTAATTAATACTAGAGAAGTACGTAGTTCGATTTTTTTTTGTTACACTTTTCTAGTGTTTAAGACATGACATATCTCGATAACAATTAGCATCTACGTCCCCATGATAAAAGCAATATAAAAAGGGTACTTTTATCCGAACAAAGGTAAATATTTTAGAAAAAAATATTTTGTTTAAATTTTGATACTAGATACTGTTTTTTTCTTTCCTGTCGGTTTATGATGTAAATGTCACGTCTGAAACACTAAATAGTTGTGATGAATGATTATTTAAGTTAAAAATAATCTGAATAAATGTTGTGTTAATTAGCGGTACGATTTAAACGACTAGTCGGCTAAATTGTACCGATAGCGGACCTCCGAAAAAACGCATTTTTTTCCGATTAAACTGCAGTCTAGTGCACTCATTTTTTTATATGTGATAGGCAAGATATTGATCTATGAATGGAACAGTCATTTATAGATGTAAGGTTTTTTATAAAGTAAATACTAACGTAAAAGTAAAAAGTGGTACGATATAAACGACTCTCCCCTACATAATAATATACAACATACATACATATTCTCACGCCTGTATTCCCAAGAGGGGTAGGCAGAGCACATGAATTCAAAAATCCAGTGCCACGTTTAGCAATTTCAGGGTAACCAGATTATAATATACAATAGATAAATAAAACGTGTACCTACATTAGATAATTTGTCACATTTTTTTATTTTTTTTTTACAATTTCACGTTCTGTACATTACCTACTTGTATCTAACATAAAAAAGGTACAATATGATTCCAGAATGAAAGAATGTAAACTAATCTAATCTAATTAAATTGAAGTAGGATTGTGGTAGAAATCCGGATGAACTAGGTGATTGGTGTAAAATATTGTCCAATGAAATTTATTTGTTTAAAATTGAATGAATGTAAAAGAGATATATTATTATGGTTCCTTTACAAGCGATCTTGAAGATACCTTACTTGTAAACAGAACAAGTATTGAGAGGAATATGGTTGACTGGAAATATTTAAATTTTTATAACAAGATACGCGTGACAATCAATATCCTTGGCAATCGGGCGAGTCGAGTAAATAAAGCAAAGTCTAAATCCACATAACTAACACTTATATCATCATCCAGCCTATATACGTCCCACTGCAGGGCACAGGCCTCCTCTCACTAAGAGAGAGCTTGGGCTACTAGTTCCCACGCGGGCCCAGTGCGGATTGGGAACTTCACACACAACATTGAATTGTTTCGTCGCTGTGTGCTGGTTTATACATAAATTCCGAAATTTCAGAGAGGTGCGAGCCCGGGGTTTGAACCCACGACCCTCTGCTTGAGAGGCCACAAGTCGAACCGCTGGGCTACCACGGCTTTTTCACACTTATATCGTTACGGCCATAACACATACACACATACATTACCTGTGTGATGTCGAGATAGACTAGCACCTCTCAATTTCTTCCATGGATGTCGTAAGAGGCGACTAAGGATATAGATTTAGGTATGCTTTAGGCGACAGGCTAGCAACCTGTCACTATTATATCTCTTCCATCTGTGCTTAAACCTAAGATTAAGCTAGAAGTGGCTGCCAGGCGTGCAATGGTCATGATTTCATCTATGTCATGATTCGTATGCTCTGCCTAACCAATTTGGGAACACAGGCGTGATTCTATATATGATGTATGTATACAATACTAGCTTAAGCCCGCGGCTCCGCTCGCGTTAAATTCCGGGCAACACAGAAATAACACTTTTCACATCACCTATTCGGAACGGGCACTTTTCTTCCCCGCTAGGAGGGATCAAAGTGGCACTTTTCTGTTCAAGGACATTTGCTTGCCATTATAAAAATAAACGCAATGCTATATTAAAATAGTATGCACATAATTGATTACAATTTATTTATAGTCGATTACATTTTTTAATAATCGATTACGATCATATATTTTATTAGTTTTTTTTTGTTACATACTATAATAATATATCTTAATATTATGAAATGACAAGCAAAGTGCTTTAGTCTAGTGGCTATAAATACATAATTTATAAAACGGCTAACTATTTTTTTTAATCGATACTTTATAAAATGGACAGTCCTAACAATCGATTTGATAAACGGGTATGTTGTTATCTGTGGTGCAGTAATGACAGTAATGTCATTGTAAAAAAACAAAACAAAAACATGGCGGGAATTGAATTGTAAATACAAACAATTTTGTAGTGTGTTATTTTATTATCTTTTTTATAAAGTTTCAAAAGAGAAGAAAGATGACTGGCACTGAAAGTGAAGAATTACAGTTAACGCCCGAATTTATAAAGGTGCAAGCAAATACAGTGGTTAATAATTTGCTGCCTAATAAAAATCAAGAGAGAAGTATAACAACGCTTACGACAATTATTTGAAATGAAAGACATCAAAAGGCGTTCATCGCATTTGATAATCTGTATAATTAGTTTATTTAGAGGAATTGACGAAAAATATGCAACCTTCAACGGTATGGAGTATTTCCTGCATGTTAAAAGCAACAATTAACACAAAGAAGATATCAAAAACTACACAAAACTATCAACATTATCAAAAAGGTTTTCAGACGACCACCAACCAAAAAAGTCCAAAGTAATCAATTGTTAAGATATTGAAATGTTAATAAATGTTATTTTTTAAGAGTGTTAATAATCAAATTTCTTATATTTTTTATATCTTTTATTTTCCTCATAGGTGATGTGAAAAGCGGTATGTGTCACACGGTAGCAAAATTATTTTCATCTTAGGCGTTAACACTTGAATCCCTCACTACGCTCGGGATTCTATTTTAGAATCCTTCGCTTCGTTCAGGATTCAATGTACGCCCTCGCCGTAAATATGCCATTTTGCTCCCTTGTGATACAATCTACTATTTAAGCTGATTTTTTTACACCCTTGGTTACATTATTGACGATCACCAAGAATCTCTATTTTATTCGAAATGAAACGTAGCCTCTGTCAATTCGGAAAAATGTAGCATTCTAATAATGATTTTTTTTATTGGCCCAGTACTTTTTGAGCCTATTCACTACAAACATACAAAAATACAAACAAACAAATATTTCCTCTTTATAATATTAGTATAGATTGTATCACGTTTATATTACCAAATGGCGTAAGCAGAGCTAACGAAACGCTACATTTACAAAACCATATAGTTCGTAGCATATTTTTTTAGGTTAAAGCTGGCAGGTGTAATAGTGATACAATAATGGTACAATTGTGTTATAGTAATCTTGCATAGGGTTCCTGTTATAACGTAGGGCAGAGTGTAAAGTTGTATGAAACTTTGCCGTTTTTGAAATTATTCGAATGTAATTCAGCGTGAAGATTTTTTAAAACTAATAAAAGCGTTTGTTCTAAGTTTGTATGAAAGATTTCTGAAATGGATGTAATTTACATTTATGCGCGACAAAGTAAACATGTTAAGGGCAATATTGTAAAAACCTCTCGTCTACAATACGCGCCATAACTGAGTTCTCTGACAACTGACATATGAACTTCTGTCAAGAGAAATATTGTTATTGTGGAAAAATTCTAATACATTTTGACACTAAAGTACCTATTGACTTACTCGTACTACTGACATACTCGGGCTAAGACAAAATCGTTTGTCAAGCTGAGCTATTATTTATGAAATTGTTTAAAGATTTTACCAAAAAGTTTGTTCGCGAGGTGTCGGATAAACTTATTAGCGTCTCAGGAGACCTCAGGGCCGGGACTTTTTTCGCCCAGAGACTGAGCATAGCCGTGCAGCGAGGGAATGCCGCAAGCATACTGGGATCGCTACCCCGGGCAGGCGAAATTCGAATGGATTTTGCAACATCCAATTTTTTCTTGTTATAATACATACAATCACGCCTATGTTCCCAAACGGGGTAGGCAGGGAACACTAAACATGACACAGGCAAAACTAAGATTATGACTATTTCACGCTTCGCAGCCACTTCTAACATAACCTTAGGTTTGAAAACAGATAAGTATACGTAATAGTGACAAGTATAAATAGTGACAAGTATGAAAAGGCTCCTGCTAATAGCAATTGTTATCTTAATTATCCATTTCTGAAGTTAATCTTAGGTTTAATCAGAAATCGGTGAATATTTTAGTCTTAAAGTAGGATAAAAATATTACGTTCGTGGTTTGTTTGTAGTATTTTAATTATAATATAGAATCATACTTCATTTTATTTTCGTTTTGTTTGGATTTTTCTTAAATTGTCAATGATTAAATTAATCAATATTTTTAACGAATTACGTAAATGTTATACGAATCAGAAAAGCAGACACACATCACTAAAAATAAAAAGACGTACAGATGTAGTGAGAAACTATTTTCCTTCGGGAAAACTCGGATCTTTATCGGAATACGATGACATCCGAACTGTCAATGAATGATCGTATTAAATCAGTGACATTCTCATATCCATTAATATGGAACTTTATTGTTTAGTGTCAAATGTCAAAATGAATAATGTGGGTGTATAATATAGAGATGTTACAACCACTTCCTGTAACTTTGAAAATATCAACTCAGTTTTATTGTCACTAGTAAACCAAACATTATCTCCACTTTAAAACATTAATTAAAAGGACAACAAAATAAAACTTTGCTAGAATACTCTGAGTTATTGATATTTTTGAATATGCTATTTTCCGATATGATACAGGTTAATATTAAATATAATTTTCTTGGAATGGTTTTTTTAACCGTTTTCGAGGTTTTAGCATGGCTATACAACGTTTTTATAAGTAATTTGAAAATAATCATACTATAGCGAATATTTGGATTGCGTATTATCCACTCTATATATATATTGGTCTGCTGATGCGACTTACCCCCACGGCTTTAAGATGGGTACTGAAGCTATTTGAGAGAGTACGATAAATACGAACTTTTCCGAAAAATTACGAAGGAAAATAGTTTCTCACTACATCTGTAGACCGTAACTTTTTAATCTGAAAGCTATATTTATCGGCATTGGATTTTGTTTGTAATTCGTTTATTGTAATTTCTGTGTCTTTCGTAAATAATTACGCTCTACGGGCGTTGCTATGTATGTTTGTGTCAAAAGTTAGCTCTTAGATCTTTTCTATAATTAGAGCCGACCGTTAACTACCGTACAAGTAAGTGCATAGCATACCTAAGAGTTCTGAGATAAAGTTCACCAAGAGCGTTAAAAATAGTTGTTTTTTTATACCACTAAGAAGACAAACAAAAGAATTACTTATAATGATAAGGACAAACCTCTTCATTTCTTCCATGAATGTCTCAAGAGGTGACTAAGGAAATTGTTAAAGGATGTTTTATGCGACGGCTAGCAACCAATCGCTGTTTACCTCTCTGATGTCACTGGAAACCTGAAAGTGTGCTAGAAGTGGCTGCGAAACGAGAAATGGTTTGATATAATATAAAGGCTGTATTTTTACGAAACCCATTATTTCGCAACACCTCGTTTACCTTATTTAAGGTGAGTTCTCACTGCCGCGGTCACTTGTTGACCTTAAGAGGCCAAAACGTATTATCCTCATTAAAAAAAACTATGAGCGAGTTAACAAAAAAAAAAAAAAACATGAAAAAAAGTAGATATAATCCTCGCTTATCTACTAAACAAAAAAAAAAGTTCGCAGTTATCTGAATAAATGAAATTATTACGAATAAATTTAATTATTACGAGTAGGTATTGTATTATTGACAATGAAGAAAATTTGTTGATGTAACGTATGGCTAAGGAAACAGGTTTAGGCGACAGGTTAGCAACCTGTCACTATTAAACTTGTCTCACATTTCTTTATGTTTTTGATGTGTTATATGTTGAAATCAAATTAAGGATAAAAAATTAGTGATTTTTATTCAGTAATGCAACATAATGCGTAAGTTAAATTATTGAAATTAATCCGATACCTTTTGAAAATTTATACTATGAAGGTGGATTGAAGTCACGAGCTCAATGTATGGACACCAAAAATTTAATACATACATAAATCACACATGTATTCCCGAACAGGGTAGGCAGAGCTTACGAAACGCTACATAGACCAAACCAATGACACAACAACAATTGGTGTAACAATGACAGGTTAATATCCTGACGCGTAAAATATCTTTACCTATTTTTTTAGTCGCCTCTTACGATATTAAACGGAAATAACTGAAGAAATAGAGAGATGTTATTCGAAACCTGACACCAGGGGAAAAATTTAATTTAATACATATTCTCACGCCTGTAATCCCAAGAGGGGTAGGCAGAGCACATGAATTCAAAAATCCAGTGCCACGTTTAGCAATGTCAGGGTAACCAGATGGTTAAACGTGATATTGCAGTGACAGGTCGCTAGCCCATCGCCCACAATACACTAACCCTTTCCCAGAGTCGACTCTTACGACACCCACGGGAAGAAAGGGGGAGGTGCTATTCTAACCCGGCACCACACGGAATTTAATTTAATAGGATTATTTAAAACAAATTCTTTAGTGCATTGTTTTGTCCAGCACTGTAAACTGGCAATGTGGACTTGTACGAAGTTAGAATCTTGACGAAGTGAACTAAACGACATATAATTCCTTGTTTTTTGACTCCGTTTGTTTACTGTGTTGCTATAAAATTTGATACAATACTGGTCAAACAAGATAGTATATGATGCAGTCAAAATATAATACGAGTATCAATTAAGAACCGGTCATATCGTAAACACAAGGTCAAAAAAACGTTACGATAAAACACCAGGTAAAGGGCCTACGTCAGCTTACTTTTTATAATAATATTATTAAGGTGATATACACATAAAATATGTATAACAAGTGACACGAAAAGTACTATTGGTTAAAGTCCATACAAGACCATAAAACAAACACGTACACAATTCACTCAAGTGCTTGGACTTTATTTTTAGGGTCCCGTACCCAGAGGGTATAAACGGGACCCTATTACTGAGACTTCGCTGTCTGTCTGTATGTCCGTCTGTCACCAGGCTTTATCTCGAACTGTGACAACTAGGGAGTGGAAATTTTCACAGACGATGTATTTTTGTTGCTGCTATAACAACAAAAAATACTAAAATCAAAATAATAATAGTACCTAATTAAGGTTTTTTTTTGCTGTTTTTGGTACGGAAAACGCTACATAGACAAAACTATGACTAAGTATTTCACGTTTTGCGGCCACTTCTAGCATATATTTGCAGGTTTTAAGGTGGCAGGTACAATGGTGACAGGTTTCTAGCCTATCGCCTAAATATACCTTAACCTATGTCCTTAGTCGCCTCTTATGACATCCATGGAAGAAATGGAGAGGTGTTATTCTAAACCCGAAACCCGGGAAGCAAAAGTAAAATATACCGTATGTTCGCACTGCTGCTTTGCGGCAGGAGTAGCGAGTAAAGGTCCGACCACACCGCAGCTTAAAATCCGGTCACGCTACGGAATCGCAGTGTCGCGTCGTTTTCGCACCGTTTTCGCCGCATGCTCCCCACACCGCAGCTTAAAAAACGGTGACGGTACGGAATCGCAATGACGTGCGTCACGATAATCTTTTTGACGCAAACCTTCCAAACCGGTGCTTAAAATTCACTGCATCAAAATCATGCTTCAAATACCTATATGACATAAGTAAAGATCAACTGCACCAATCACACCAACAAAACAAAAGAACGTGACGCAGCTGTCTCGTTCCTTTTTTAAATTCTAGACATAGAATCTGATAATCTCTATGTGAAAAACGAAGTTTTACCGACAATAACCGAGAAACCCCGATTCGCAAATCTTTGCGTAAAAAACGCTGTCCGGATTTTAAGCTCCGGTGTGGTCGGACCTTTAGACGGGTGACGGCAGGATTCCGACGTTTTCTGCACGAGATCCTAACCGGACTTCGCTCGACATGGTCGCGCGACTTATATCCTCGTATATACACGTGTCGCGCGACATATCGAGCGGAGTCCGGCAATGTCGCGCTACTTCGCCCGACGTTGCTGGGGACACGTGTCGCGGCACATATGTCCCCTAGTGTATGCTTGGCTTAATAATCCTGAAATTATTATTGTTATCCATATTCATCGTTCGGATGTCACATTTTATGCGTAAAGATGTTTCGATGAAATATACATACATACATATGTACATACAATCACGCCTATATTCCCAAACGGGGTAGGCAGAGCACACAAAACGCTACATAGACACAACGATGACTATTTCACGTGAAATATCGTAATGCGTATTAAGTGGATGCGAAGTCTGCCTCATTAGTTTAAGCCAACACATAATGCCTATACTGGTTATGCAAAATGGAAAATTATGACGAACAAAATTATGCGTCAAATAGCTGTCTGTGGCATATTTTATTATACTTACCTTCATTCGTGACGACATTGTCACGATACCTTCACAGAGCGACGAAGTAATTCAACGCTGTGTGTGAAGTTCCCAATCCGCACGGGCTTCCAGTAGGAACTTCCCAAGCCCTCTTATACTGAGAGGAGGCCTGTGCTCACCAGTGGCACGTAATTAGGCTAGATTATTATAATATTAAGTATACCCTACCCTAATTATAGTACGATAAAGTAGATTTTTAAAGAACGTGTGTCAAATAATCAGAATAATGATCAATACTCAAGGAAATTGTTCAATGTATTAAAAAAACCAAAAGACACATTTTTGATGATATATCAGATAAATTTACTAGGATTAGTATTGATTATAAGATAAACATAATCATTGCGATTACAACTTAATAACAATAAATATGGCCTCAGCGTACTGAACGCGTATTAAAATCAGGGCAGTATTTTTATCTCTTTACCAATGACAATGATAATAATTCTCTTTTATCTACATAATTATAATGTTTAACTTCCCCACAACAATGTTTAGAATAACAAATATAATTTAGGAATCTGTGGTTTCCGTGTGGTGTCGGGTAGAGAATAAAGCCACGGATACACATTAAGGGACAAAATGTGCCGCGACACGTGTCGCGCGACTTATATCCGCGTAAGGCTAAGCGCGCACTACGACTTTTTGTCGTGCGACACGATTTTAAAATAGCGCTGTCCATACTGATTTTTTCATCATTGTGC
>BHDV01065668.1:11383-21648 GCA_005406045.1 Adoxophyes honmai
GCGTTCAAACAAACAAACAAACTCTTCAGCTTTATTATATTAGTATAGATTTGAAGTCGGTTTTTTTTTGTTTAAAATTATACCTACACATATCACGCCTGGCGTAGGCAGAGCATACAGAACGTTATGTACTTATAATGTTTTAAACTTTCGCGATTCTCACTCATAATTATATGTACGCGGGACTTAATCGCGATTTTATTTATTTACCTTCTCGACGTTTCGGCCGCGTTACACCGACCGTGGCCACGAGTTGACTGAAGCGGAGCTCGACGTTTGTTTGGCAGCCCGGGTCCTTCGAACTACCCGCACTTGATTTTCATCAGTAACGGCTCCCCGAACTACCCGCGTTTCACTGATAAATAAATAAAATCGCGATTAAGTCCCGCGTACATATAATTATGAGTTATGTACTTACTCAAAAGCCTGACTATTTATCCTTATTCGCCTCTTACAACATCCACGGAAGAAACGGAAAGGTGTTCTAAACCGTGTGGTTTCCGTGTGGAAATGATAATTATGTAGTATGGTATAATTATTAAAATAATTGGTGATTACCTAATATTCTTATCTTTTCTAATAAACCCGGCTCTAACAAAACAATTTGTTTATCAGCAAACTAATTGTTATCTGGTCTAAGTGTCGACAAAAGTGAAAAGTCCAAATGTTGTTTACTCGGCTTGATAGATCGAAGTAGCTTTGATTAATAATTATTAATTTAAAACAAACTGAAAATTCAGATGTACTATCGAACCAACTGATTCCTGACCCACCGCAGAACGTTGTCACAATAAACGTCATAAACATTTCCTTTGACAATCAATGCAATGTCACTATGACGTTCACTGTGAACATAATGTTCTATGGTGGGTCAGTAATCAATTGGTTCGATGGTACCTATTGAAAAAGCATTGAATGCCTGGACACACTAAAAAGGCAGATAGATGTACCTACTGAAACAACTACGTTTATATTGAACGTTTCACCTAAGAATTGCTATTTATTTTATTTATTTACCCCGTGTGGTGCCGGGTTAGAATAGCACCTCCCCCTTTCTTCCCGTGGGTGTCGTAAGAGTCGACTCTGGGAAAGGGGTTAGTGTATTGTGGGCGATGGGCTAACAACCTGTCACTGCAATATCACGATTAACCATCTGGTTACCCTGAAATTGCTAAACGTGGCACTGGATTTTTGAATTTATGTCCTCTGCCTACCCCTCTTGAGAATACAGGCGCGAGAATATGTATGTATGTATGTATTTATTGAGTAAAATATATTCTTAAGGCATTACAGTGTGAACTACTGCACCATGAGAACTACCATCTAACTAAATCTATCTATAAATAAATCTAAATAACTAAAAAAATATGAAAAAATATGGATGACTCACGACTTACATCGGGTGCTCGACAAACCGGCGCACAATGGTCGCTAATCTATACTAATACTATAAAGCTGAAGAGTTTGTTTGTTTGTTTGTTTGTTTGAACGCGCTAATCTCAGGAACTACTGGTCCGAATTTAAAAATTCTTTTTGTGTTGGATAGACCATTTATCGAGGAAGGCTTTAGGCTATAATAACATCACGCTGCGACTAATAGGATATAAGAATGCGGGAAAAAAGGGGAAAATTAGTCACTAAATATTCCACGCGGACGGAGTCGCGGGCACAGCTAGTAAATTAGATATGTCGCATATCCAGTCACGCCGGAATATCATACGGGGATGTGTGACGTATCAAGATGATCGTGTTGTGGAACGTTAAACGTTAAACGGAACGTCAAATCTTAACAGATTTGGATGTTTTCGGAATGAGGCTGGCAACACAGGTTTTGTTGAGGAAAACCAACATGTAGTGTTGGCAATACCAACTACCTGCTTTTCACTTTAAAAAGCGGTACGAGTAACGGTAGAGGAGGACTTCTAGTTGGAATGCGGAACTGTGCAGTTGTGCCCCTTATTCCAAATTCATCGCGTTCTGTTTGCGTCTTGTAGTCCGATCTAATTTCTATTGCTTGTGATTATTGTATTGTCTTTAAATTAGTTTGATTAAAACGTAAGTGTAGTAAATTGACTTTTCATTCCAACTAAGTCATGGATGAGTGTCATGGTTAACGAAGAATCGGTCTCCTGCATCGCCGCTCGACATCGACACACGCCTCATCATCTTCATCATCTCTCTTCATCTCCGACAGATAAAAGTAGCCATATATTTTAAAATAGTCTAGGTTTTCGTCTACTTCATATTTAGTACGCCCATTAGGGAACACATTCGTGATATAATGTAAGGGCGGTTTGGGACTAGCATTTTATACGCGCGTACAATCTCGTTATCTTCGAGAGTTGACGCACATAATTATAAGCTTGAATAAGCGCTAGTGAGAACATGTGACCAGAGTTTTATACACGCGTATAATTATGCTCATTTAAGCTCGTACACACGTGTTCGATGTAATGAAACGCGTATGCCAAAACCGAGCATATACGCGCAAAAATAAACTCTAGTCTGAAACCGCTCCATGTGTTCATTTTTGGTACGGATTCGAATTTGGTCATGTACCATCGCCAACAGGGATTGTTGAGTCACTTACCTATAATAGTGTAATACTTATCCAATAGCTAACATCTAGTAAGTCACATCGGTCATTGATTACACGTCTAAATTGCGAACAGTGGCAAGTGGCTCAACAATCCCTGTTCGTGACTGGACTGTGTTTTCTTACATCGACTAAGCAGTAAGAAAATAATTTCAGCCACTCTTGTTGAAATGAAATACAATGAAATTACTCACATAATTAGGAAGCAACAAGAGTCATTAAATGGTAAAAAGTTTTTCTCACCCGATCAAGGCAAGCAATTGTATTGTCTCAGTCTTTCTAGTTTATGATCTGATTGTATTACTTACATAAATACCATGAAGTGGCAAATTATTAAGCGCTTACCTTACATTTAATAGTTGTAAGACAACAGACAACAGTAGATTGTTAATGGTGTGTTTTCTTTGTCTAGCCTTTGGTTTTTTATGTAAAAATGGCATTCAATAAATTGCTTCAATTTCAAGCAATTCTTTTATTGCTCCATGTCTTCCGTGGATGTCGTAAGAGGCGACTAATGAAATAGGTTAAGGTATATTTTAGGCACGTTTAACCATCTGGTTACCCAGAAATTGCTAAACGTGGCGCTGGATTTTTGAATTTACGTGCTCTGTCTACCCTTCTTGGGAATATAGACGTGAGAATATGTATGTATGTATATTTTAGGCGACAGGCTAGCAACCTTTGACTATTATCTTTAATCTCTTTTATGCTGGAAGTGGCTGCGAAGCTTGAAATAGTCATGGTATTATGTATGTCACGTTTTAGTTTACCGATTGAATATAATTTCATAGTTTATTACTATCTAAGCCATCGTATTAAATATTCACAATTTCTTTTGGTTTGGCCAAAATGCAATCGCGGGGGTGCGGGACGCGGGGTAATTAAAAGATATTGGAACCTTTGAACAGCTCTCCTGTAAATTTACGATTTTGCCCTTGTACCAGTATACGTAGGAGGTATTGTGCTATTCTAAAACCCGACACCACACGGGGTATGGTAGTTAAATTAAAGAATGAAGAAAAACAAAGTAAGTATTATGATGTGGTTGAAACAAGATGACCGATGCGTATATTGTTGCGGATGCGGTTTTAAGTAGTTAAAAACTTAATGCCTGACCAACTCAATAATAATAAATAAGCAATGGCAAACACTAAACTTTTAAAGCGAGGTTAAATATCCGGCTCGAAGGACCAATTAATGGTTTGGCCAAAATGCTAAAAAATTTTGCTTTTATTTTCATTTCCTTCAAGCGGCTCAAAATCTAGTCACAATGTTCAATGTATATACAGGGTGTCCCATAAATAGCGACTAACCCTGACACCGGAGGTAGGTCTATCCAAGAGCTATCGAACCAACCTAACATGACCTCAGTAAAAGTTGGACGGTTTTCGAAAAATTGCCAATTTAGTGGTGTTAAGTAACTTATTGTTTTTGTTAATCATTTATTTTAACAATCAATTACGTTTCATTCGTATCTCTCGCACGTTTTTAACAAAATGACACTGCTATTATTAAATTTAACTATTTGTGATTATGTAACAATAAAAAAATAAGGTTAAAGAGCTATTTAAACAAATTATGGCACTTTCTCGACAGTCTCAGTCTATGCAAAGTTCGAAAAAAAACACTAAATTGGCAATATCTCGAAAACCGTCAGACTTTTACTGAGGTCATGTTAGGTTGGTTCGATAGCTCTTGGATAGACCTACTTCCGGTGTCAGGGTTAGTCACTATTTATGGGACACCCTGTATTTTTTAACTTGTTCAGAGTTGTTATTATTAACTCCTCTCCACTACTCAAAAGTTCAACAGCGACCTCTTTAGGAATACCTCGTTTATGTTTTCTACTTTTTACTTGCAACCTTTGTGTATTTAATTTTGTGAAATTATATTTTCACTTACCACGTACCCACTTACTCACTTACCTTCTCACCTACTCACTTACTTTTTGATTAGGTTATTTTTATCTTGAATTATTTTTTTATACTTAGTTAATTCTTGTTACAGCGACAGCATTTGCGAATAAAGTAGCAGATGTACCAGAAGTTGACAGTGTTCTTGCCAGCCTGTCAAAGCAGCAATGGGACGAAGACGAAGCTGTCTGCCGTGACAAGATATTCAACCTGCTGCACAATGTCAAAAACTCTACCCTCTGGGCTACATGGAGTGAGTAAATTTCAGCTTGTGTTAGAAAATCGCATCTAAAATATGTTTTTGAAACTCGCACTGCATACGGCAAAAGTACCAATGCTCGACGCTTCAACGTCCAGTAGATGACACCCATCTGTCACCTGTCTTACTATGACATAAGGTTGCAAGTGACAAGTATTGGGTCAGTGTCGCGCACAGGGACGTTTACCTTACACGCCGTTATAAAATGCGTTATTTAGGGTGCACTCAATTGGACGCGAATAAAATTTGGACATTTTTTAAATTATCGCAGTCAGTGGTTTGGTTTGGTCATGTAGAGAGGATAGATTAAAGAAGATTTACTAAACAGATTTATGAGGGAAGTGTGAATGGGTGTGTTGGGAGGGGAAGACCTAGACGGAAGTTCGGTGGCTAAATCGCGGACGTTTTAGAAACAGGTCTGGTCAAGAGTACCCGAAATCGACGAGCATGTATGAAGAGACTAATGAATGTGGATGAAGCAAAGGAAGTATGTCAGGATCGTAGTAAGGGGAACAAAGTGGTCTCTGCCTACCCATGTGGGAAAGATACGTGACTGTATGTATGTATATATGTATTAATTTATCGTTCTAAAATATCGAGTAAGTCTGTCTTATTCCGAGATTACTTTCTTTTCTCGTTTGTTTATCGACATGGATAAAAGGGTTTTCGCCCAATGTTTTGTTCCCTGTTATTTGTGTTGTTGGACCGTTAGTGTCGGGTTTAATAATGCCTGTCCATTTCTTCCGTGTACGTTGTAAGAGCCGACTAAGGACAACCATGGAAAACCTTTACCGTTTCACATTTTGCAGACACTTCTAGCATATTTCTAGGTTTCAAGTTATTATACAATAGTGACAGGTTGCTAGCCTGTCGCCTAGAATACATCTTCATTCTTCACCTATTTCCATAGTCACCTCTTTCGAAATCCTCGGAAGAGATAGAGAGGTGTTAGGCCGGTCACATAATAAATAATAAATAAATATCACTGGACAATTTTTTTACACCAATCACCTAGTCCCAAAGTAGGCAATGTAATGCCTGTGTTATGGGTACTAGACAACGGATAGACTTACTTATATACAGATAAACATCCAAGACTCGAAAGCAAACATTCGTATTCATCATACAAACATCTGCCCCGACCGGGGATCGAACCCGGGACCTTAAGCTTCACAGTCAGGTTCTCTAACCGCTGGGCTATCCGGCCGTCAATACATTCGGAATTTTTCCGTTCGGAATCCCGAATCGGAAAATCGAACGCAGTCAATGCATACAAAATCTATGGACCGTTACACACATTCGCAAGCTTTCCGTTCGGAATTCCGAACGGAATTTTTCCGAATGTGTGTGGCGGTCCGTTGATTTTGTATGGATTGACTGCGTTCGGAAAGTCCGATTCGAGATTCCGAACGGAAAAATTCCGAATGTATGTGGCCGGCCTTATTCTAAACCCGACACCACAATTTTTGACGTTTTTGAATATTCAATCTGTACATTTGCTGGACAATCGTAGACAATGCATGTCACGTAAGAGGTCAATCCGACTTTTAACAAAAACAGTCACATATTTAATCGTAACTGGCGTCAATGAATGATACAAACATAAAACAAAAAAGTGGCCAAAACTTGTAACTAAACAGCTCTAACTAATATTTCGGTATCGCGTAGACAGTGGTGCCGTTTGAAACGGTAAAACAGATTTGTAAATGTAAATTTAAAGGGTCAAGATCGGATCACTGATTTGTATTCACTTCTTTAATTTCAATCAAACAATTTTGTCTCTTCGTTCGGGCATGAAAAGGTTGAAGCCAAGCATGGATCAGAATAAAGAAGGTTAGATAGGCAAAAGTCACACTTTTGTTTGAAATCTAGCGTCGCCACCTGTCTCCTACCAAAGAACTCCACTACATCAACAATAATAATAGATACACAATTACGCACACTAATACACGTAGAATAAAGAGCTGCAATTGGTTCGCACACTGCGTCGAAAGTGCGTACGTACGAGACAACTACCCGCACAAGATTCACTACAAACTCAAGTCCGGCGAGTCCGCGATCGAGTTGAAGAAGCGTGTTTATTTTGATTTCTTCGTTATCCATTGCGCGTCAAAATGTATCTTCACCCGAAATATTTGCGTACTTCAACAGCAATGTACATTTTCTGTGTCTCTTGGCGTAGTTGTTGTTTCTACTTAGAATTTCATAATTAAAAATAGTTTTTTCGAAAAATATACTATAAAACTAAGGTTCTATGCTTATCGGTGAATATAAATTACTCCTTGCTTGGTACTTGACGCCTGACTCTTTAACCTACTCGTAACAATCGTACAATACGGTATTTTCAAAGGATTTTAGCGCAGCTCCGCACGGCGATGCAAACATCATGCCACTAAACAAGTATGAACGCGTGGTTCTTAAAGTATGACTCTCTGATCATACCTGTGGTGCGCCTGCCGTGCGCATGTTGCCAATCCAACCTACTTTATCTAATCCGTGAAGCCAAGGATACACTAGGGAACTAATGTCCCACGACATTGTGTCGGCGACATGTCAAGCGAAGTCGGCCGATTTCGGTTGACACATCTGAAGACATCGCGCGACTTATATCCGCGTAGGTATACACGTGTCGTGCGACATGTCGAGCGAAGTCCGGCAACCTCGCGCTACTTCGCCCGACGTTGCTGGGGACACGTGTCACGGGACATTTGTCCTTTAGTTTATCCTTGGCTTAAACATACACACACACACTCCCTAGCTTTCGCTCACACACTCGCTAAAGTCATATTAGTGTGATGTGACATTTTTTGTTTTATTTGTCCCGTGTGGTGTCGGATTTAGGATATTACCTCTCCATTTCCTTTGTGGGTGCCTTAAGAGGCAACTAGGGAAATATGTTAAGCTATATTTTAGGGGTCAGGCTAACCTGTCACTATTATATCAGCCCACTCAAAATCTCAAAAAAAAACTTAAAAAAAAACTTTTAAGTAAAACGGTTTTATTTGTCTAATCAATGTATACATGGTGCTCGTGAGCATTGCGAGAGATTTCAACCACGAATTCCAGAGGCTATAAGAAGTAATAAATGTTATATGAACTTAGGTCGAAACACGATTTACTTAAAAGTTTTTTTTATTTTTTTTTTCGAGTCTTTAGTTTTTTTTTAATTGATATAATGCACTGTATTCTCCTTGTAAAGGCCTTTCAATTGATACCCAAATTGACGGGTTTGATAAGAATTAGGTCATCCGCCATTTTGAATTTACAATGACAATGAATATATTATATTATTGTATTGTCACCACAACTAAAAGCGCATACCGAATTTCAGATTTATCAGTTGACGGAAAGAGGGTGAAATTTCAATTTATAAATTTGAACCAACAAAGAATAAAGAATAAAGACTAAAACAAACGGGGTAAGCTAAGTAAAACCGTTTAAAAATATGCTAGAAGTGGCCACGAAACGTGATACAGTCGTGATTCTCTCTATGTAGCGTTTCGTGTGCTCTGCCTACCCCGTTTGGGAATGCAGGCGTGATGTGTCTATGTATTCCCTAATGGGGTAGAAAGAGCATACAAAACGTAACATAGTCAAAACCATGTCCATTTCACGTTTCAAGGCCACGTTTAGCATAATGTAAGGTTTAAACATAGATGAAAGAAGTACCATATAGTGATAGGTTGCTAGCGTGTCGCCGAAAACATACCTAAACCATTCCTTAGCCGCTTCTTACGACATCCACGGAAGAATAGGAGACGTGTTATTACTTATTCTTAACCCGACACCACACGGAATAAACATACTTACCAAAATAACATTTTGGACATATAACTTGAGTTAACATCACAAAAAGGTTGAGTTATCATTGTATAAAGGTGTTAGCGGTACCTACCGGTTTTATAAATGCATTTATTAACACTTGCTCCATCTGATTACCCTGAAATTGCTAAATGTGGCACTGGATTCTTGAATTCATGTGCTCTGCCTACTCCTCTTGGGAATACGGGCGTGAGGATGTGTGAGTGTGTGTGTGTGTGTGTCTAAGTATACGTAATAATTCCTGGTGACTCGTTCACTCGTGATTGAATGCTTGGGTTTGTGTGAGAGACACGTACATAATG
Organism: Adoxophyes honmai; assembly: GCA_005406045.1. Lineage (NCBI taxonomy): Eukaryota > Metazoa > Arthropoda > Insecta > Lepidoptera > Tortricidae > Adoxophyes > Adoxophyes honmai. The sequence goes on from BHDV01065668.1 coordinate 20,276, forward strand.
TATATTATGTATATGGTATGGATTTATACCTATATTTAACCGTTTATTATTATTTAGAAGTATACTTAGTATGTAGTAGATAATTTATGTAAGTATAAGAATTGAAGTTATTCATAAATAAATAATTTTTCGCTTTTGTCGTTACCTGTGTTACTGCTCCTCTCTACTACTCAAAGGTTAGCTGGTAAAGATCCCTTTTTGGGATACCCCTTGTACTTCAACATTTTTGTCTGTGACTTACTTGTATGTCTTCTGTTTGTACAATAAAGAGTTTTTTCCTTTTTACTTTACTTAAATTCCACCAACACCAATGTGTTCACTTTCTAGTTTGGGACGCGAACCCCCAAGCTCCATTCGGTGTGTTCTTCGGCAACCGCTACCAGCTCGGGAGCTTCGATCAGTGCCTCACGCCGCACTGGCTCGCGCAGCATCCTGAGCTGAAGACGCAGTACTGCCTCGCTGATGTGGAGATGAGCAAGGACCCTGGTGTGAAGAACTGGGACCTCCCAGGACCCTATGAGAGGGCTGAGGCGTACTATATTGATGTAAGTGGAATTATAAAAAACATGCCCGTATTACTAAAAATGGGGTAAGCAGCGGACAAAACACTACGTAAAGAATAAGGCCCTGCGCAGACGACAGACTATCCGCGACGGACTTTTTAGTCTGTGAAAATATAACCTATCTATACTAATATTAAAAAGCTGTAGAGTTTGTTTGTTTGTTTGTTTGTTTAGAAGTGATTTCCTGACTGTCCGAATCCAGAATTTAATAATAAAATATTAGCAACAATTATTATTACTAGTCTAATTTGAAAGCTCATCGTGCCAAACGAGTTAACTCCCCAACTGGATTAAAAGAAATAACGCGTGCGTTTGCGCACATTCCTGCGTGTTTGCTCGAACTTTTCTGACAGGACATTCCGCTTTCGCTTGAACGTTCGTGTCTCAAAGAAAAGTTACACAAATGTATCACTGTTGGTGGCTGAATATGGCATTTAGCCTTTGTCCGCGCCGCCAGTTAAATAAAATCAAGTCAGATTTGTTAATTTCCAATATTTTTTTGCAAAAAAAAATCGTTTGATACCCTACTGTCTCCGGTCATCTTCTGTTTCATTTAACGTAGCCATTTTAAGCAGTGGAAAGTAAACGATACTCGAATTTACTCCCATTGCTTAAAATCTTGTCAAGTTTATTTCCGGGCTCTTACGGAAACGTTAGGTGGTACCATACCAATCGATCGTTCTATACCTTAAGAGAATATTTTGATAAAATATATGAATAAATGAGAGGCGATCCATTTGAAGTTTTAAATACTTATGGGATAAAGATTTAATGAGTGTCAAACAAATTACAATTATTGAATTATACAGA
>BHDV01065669.1:0-21636 GCA_005406045.1 Adoxophyes honmai
GCCCACTGTCGTTTTTTACTGAAGCATCTATTCACAGTTGCATTGTTTCCAACTTGAATCAAGACAGAAACGTAAGTATGTTTAGGTTATGTTACGTTTTTAGCGGTCCGTAGGGCCAAAATTACGCAAGGATAGGAGCTCCGCGTGAGCGGAGCTCTGTCGACACTGTTTTTGTGTCGATTGTAATTGGGGAAAAATATTACTTTGAAAATAACACACACACACACACATCCTCACGCCCGTATTCCCAAGAGGGGTAGGCAGAGCACATGAATTCGAAAATCCAGTGCCACGTTTAGCAATTTCAGGGTAATCAAATAGCAAAACGTGATATTGCAGTGATACAATACACTAACCCTTTCCCAGATTCGCCTCTTACGACACCCATGGGAAGAAAGGGGGAGATGCTGTTGTAACCCGGCATCACACGGGCAAATTGAAAATGAATTTGAAAATAAACTTTAGGAAAAACGACACTGATCTAATAAACCCTTTGTCTATCTGGGGGTCACTGAAAAATAAAATAGTAAAACAATAGAAGTAACAAAGTTTATCTCTTCATTACGTTGACTTGATATGCACTTCATATGCACAGTAAATTAATCCACATTTATTTTCCTTGATCAATTAGGTGATCACTCTGATGGAAAAACACGGCATCGGCACCGACGCATCCATCCCGGTGCACATTAACAACATCTGCCAGCGGAACTACGTCACGGTTGGCAGCGGCCGCCGGTTGGTACCCACCAATCTGGGTATCGTACTCGTTCACGGATACCAGAAGGTAAGTTTGGTGATTTTAGGAATGAGTCTTGGCGAGGTTAATAGTAAAGAAATAATTAATTAAGTAATTTAAAAAAAAATGCAATTTTTTTTGCTCGATTTGAATAATGACAATTCACAATAGCAGGATCTCTAAATATTTACAAAACATTAAGTTTTTTTTATGGTTTTCACTATTGCTAGCTTGGCAAGGAGTATTTTGCGAATGCTGATGTAGAAACATAACACACGTGAAGAGAATGTTCGGTTTAAGTAACTTTGATTTTTGGGAGTAGAATCAGACAGGAGACCTAAAACAAATAATATTAGTTTATGAACGGCACAGACAATACAAAACAGACAAAACTTTTACACGAGTTACTTTGACATATAAAACTTATTCCATCTAGATTGACCCAGAACTCGTGTTACCAACGATGCGGTCAGCCGTTGAAGAGCAACTGAATCTCATCGCCATCGGCCGAGCGGACTTCGAAGCAGTTCTCTCTCACACCACAGAGATATTTCGAAGAAAGTTCCAGTACTTCGTCCGCTCTATAGAGGGCATGGACCAACTGTTTGAGGTCAACTTTTCGTCGCTCAAGGCGAGCGGCAAGGCGCTCTCGCGATGCGGCAAGTGCAGGCGGTACATGAGATACATACAGGTCAGTAGATCAATGGCAGAGAATAGATAATAGTATAGGTGAAAAACTTAAGTAAGTCACCTTTTGTATATAGTTGAGTGCAGTTTGCAATGAAGGACGCAAAAAATACGAAGACAATTACTTGATATTGACAATTATTTAATATCTTATCCTGACGACACCTACGGGTAGAAAGGGGGAGGTGCTATTCTAACCCGGCATCACACCAGAGTCGACTCTGGGAAAGGGTTAGTGTATTGTGGGCGATGGGCTAGCAACCTGTCACTGCATTATCACGTTTAACCATCTGGTTACCCTGAAATTGCTAAACGTGGCACTGGATTTTTGAATTCATGTGCTCTGTCTACACCTTTTGGGAATACAGGCGTGAGAATATGTATGTATGTCATTGTATGTATTATCCTGACAGTTGTAATCATAAGTGGACAGAAATAATCAAACTTGTAAGATCAGCAAATAATGAGTTTGCAAAAAGTTTGCAAGTTTGCATTACTACAAATTTAAATAGTAGAATGTCTATTCGCAATTTCGCACATATTCCTCACACATACAACAGGTGGTTCCTCACACATACAATACATTTTTCACCTATAGTTGGTGTAGAAGGTAGGAGATATTCCGTGTCAAGTTTGATGCCGAATAGTATTAAAAAGTAATAATTATTATAAAGTAATCACGGACCTGTCTAATGTACCTTTCGTGTCCTGCCCTTTTGCAACACAGGCGTGATACCAGTCTCTGTTCCAGGCGAAGCCGACGCGTCTCCACTGCTCGCACTGCGACGACACGTATGGCCTGCCACAGAACGGCACAGTGCGAATCTATCGCGAGCTCAAGTGCCCCTTGGATGACTTTGAGTTGCTCTCGTGGTCCACTGGGACGAAGGGCAAGAGTTTCCCCCTCTGCCCATACTGCTACAACCATCCGCCGTTCAGGTAAATAGTCTACAGTGTACTCAACTTTCACACATACATACACCACGCCTGTGTTCCCAAATGGGATTGACAGACCACATCAAACGTTTGCATGCACAAAACCAAGACTATTTCGTGTTTCGCAGCAATTTTTAGCAAATTTTTAAGTCCAAACATTAATAAAATAGGTATAAGTGACTGGTTGCTAGCCTGTAGCCTAAAGCAGTCGCTTCTTACGACAGAAGAAATGGAGAGGTGTTGTTCTAACAGCAAAATTACCCATCTAAAATTTGTACATAATTTTACATAATGAAGGTGCCCAGTGTGACTAAATACGAGTCAAGGTCCGACCAAACCGCAGCTTAAAATCCGGTGTCGCTTCGGAATCGCAGTGTCGCGTCGTTTTCGCACCGTTTTCGCCGCGTGCTCCCCACACCGCAGCTTAAAAAACGGTGACGGAAAGGAATCGCAATGACGTGTGTCACGATAATCTTTTTGTCGCAAACCTTCCAAACCGGTGCTTAAAATTCGCTGCGTCAAAATCATGCTTCAAATACCTATATGACATAAGTAAAGATCAACTGCACCCATCACAGCAACAAAACAAAAGAACGTGACACAGTTGGCTCGTTCCTTTTTAAAATTTTAGACATAGAATCTGATAATCTCTATGTGAAAAACGAAGTGTTACCGACAATAACCGAGAAACCCCGATTCGCAAATCTTTGCGTAAAAATCGCTGCATCTACAAGACAGCTGCGTTTTTTACGTCACCGGTGTGGTGTCTGCCATAAAATCTCCTTGTAATATTTTTTGCGATTTTTACGCAGATCAATTTACGGTGCGACAGCGTATTTTAAGCTGCGGTGTGGGAGCATGCGGCGAAACCGGTGCGAAAACGACGCGACACTGCGATTCCGCAGCGAGACCGGATTTTAAGCTGCGGTGTGGTCGGACCTTCATGTGCAGTATCTGTTATATGTACATATAAATTGGCAAGATTTTAAGTAATGGGGGTAAACTATCGCTCTAACACGGAATAAAAACGCCGCTCTATTTCAGTGCAATACTGTTGGTGGATTTCTATTTCGCTCCTCTCCAGGGCGATTATTCGAGCGTTTCAACCGTCTCGTTCATCTGGCTAGACTTAATGATGAATCTGCTGCAGATTTTGATATCGTTTTTTCTACTTGTTAAGAGTCCCTGTTCCTCTAATAGATGAATGAAAGACGGTATCAGAATATTCTTCCATATTTAAAGAGAAGTGTCCAGACGAATGAGACTGTTGAAACGCTCGAATAAATGTCCTCCGGTGGATAGGCAGCCTTAACACAATTCTCTTTTATCATGTTTGTCAACAGGGACATGAAGAAGGGTTTCGGTTGCAACTCGTGCACGCACCCGACTTGCGCGTACGGCGTGAACTCGACCGGCGTGTCGGGCTGCGTCGAGTGCGAGGCGGGCGTGCTCGTGCTAGACCCCGCCGCGCCGCGGTGGAAGCTTGCCTGCAACAGGTATGTCCCTATACACGATCTATCGAGAGTTTAGGATAGGAGAAGAAAATTGCTGATAGCAAAAAAAAAAAAACATTTTTTTCCGTCACAACTGGTGAGTTACACCGTGGATTATGTTGGGACGTGCCTTTACATGACAGGTCACTTTCAGCAGCTCGGCAGGTGCCTTTATTCTATCTGTCAACCGTTTAGCTTACTCTAGATAGGGCAATGACAGTAGGTTACGGGTTGCGTCGCGTGCTAGACCCTGCCGCGCTGAGGTGGGAGCTCGCCTGCTACAGGTAAGTATGTACATACCTATATTCTATCTGTCGACAGTTTAGGATAGGAAAATTAAAGATAGTGTCTAAAGCGAGCAAATTTCTCTATGCTCCGTTGCATTAACTTTACTGAACGCTGGAGGATTTCCCGCCAAAGTGACATACGTCGGCACAGACGACGGGGTACAATATGCGCAGTGCTCCCACAAGCGAAAAATTAACGCCAGTCTCGCATTACAGATGCGACGTGATAATCAACGTGTTCGAGGACGCCGTCCGCGTGTCAGTATGCGAGCAACAGTGCTCCGCGTGCGGCGCGCAACTGGTCACAGCGGAGTACCGCGCCGAGCGCACGCCTTTGCCTGCCGCTCTCACCGAGATGACCGGCTGTCTGTACTGCGAGCCGGCCTTCAGCACACAGGTACACACTGAAATAAAGTAACGTAGTAACGCCATCTAGAGAGCGTACAGTGTTCCGCGTGCAGCGCTCATCTGTAGGCTTAGCGGGGCAACATGTTCTAGTCGCGTCGCGCTCCGGATAGTCTGCCTGTCACTTTCTGACGTCTCTAGTTAGACAGTGACAGGTATAGTCTATGTCGCGCGTATCTCTACTCACGCCCTATCGTGCTAAGGGGACAGTACGCAAGTACACGCTGCTCCAAAGTAAGTAACCCCCCTAGTAACGCCATCTAGCGAACAACAGTGTTCGGCTTGTGGCGCGCAACTGGTCACAGCGGAGTATCGGGCTGAGCGCACGCCGCTCCCCGCCGCTCTCACCGAGATGACCGGCTGCCTGTACTGCGAGCCGGTCTTCAGTACACAGATAACATACATACATACTCTCACGCCTGTATTCCCAAGAGGGGTAGGCAGGGCACATGAATTCAAAAATCCAGTGCCACGTTTAGCAATTTCAGGCTAACCAGATGGTAAAACTTGTTGTTGTATATGTTGCAGTGACAGGTTGCTAGGCTATCGCCCACGATACACTAACCCTTTCCCAGAGTCGACTTTTACGACCCTACATGTTATTCATCTTCGTCAAAAGGTTGGACCAATCACTTGACATCTAGTAACTTATGTAAGGTGGATAATAATTAATAGGGTGTCTACTATACAAACGTCTTCTAAAAGTCGGAGAAGCTCCTGGTGTTCAGGGAATGTCAGGGCTAATCAAGGATACCTTAGTATCTCGAGCCGTAACATAACTATAACCTGCTCTTGAATAGCACACGATTGGCCAGAAAATTTTGAAAACGTGATCCTCTGATCTAGATAGTCAGAGACCTAGGATCTGTGCCTTTACCACGAGTTGCCAGTGACCGTACTCGCTAGCGACTGCGTAAATCATTTGTATGGAGAAACGAACAGCGTCACTAGCGGTCACTTGCTGAACTACTGATCGCTAGTATGAGTTCTGTAGTATATTTTCTGATGAAGCACGGCATGTATGAGTAACCTTCGTCTCCTCAGTTGGAGAAACATCGTGCCGTGGCGGCGAGAGCGCCGGCGGGCCGCGGCCGCGGCGGAAGAGCGCGGGGCAGCAAGCACCGCAACAAGCAGCCCAAGGACAAGATGGCCCAGCTGGCCGCTTACTTCGTCTAGCCTGTGTCTTTGTCTCCGTCGCTGTTCACGTCGAGCTTGGTTGGCTAGGTGATTGCTTCAAGCATATTTCAAGCAGGGATCGTTACCGGTATTAATAAAAACTAAAATATCTCCTTTAATTCGGAATTGTAGCTGGGTAGTCCTAGATAGTATTTAGGTAAGCCTGTGAAACTACGACATTAAATGAAAAAATTGCAATAATATACGAAAACAACTGAGATACCGTAATTAAATACCGGTATAAATGTATGAAAATAATACCGGTATTCGATCCCTGATTTCAAGCGAGCTGAATTGTGCTTAGTTTATCACGGCGTGCAAAAGTTGCAAGTTGTTTTATGAAGTGTAAAGAATGAATAACCATTTGGTTTAAGGAACTAATCGAGTTCTAAATGTTGTTTTTATTTCCTTTAGTATAGATATTTTTTATTTATTCTAATATAAGAGTAATAAACATATTTACTAACGTGACTTTTGTTTTAATTTTACTACCAATGTGATCCTGAGACGGTCAAAGTGCAAAAATCTTTCTGTTCCCGTTTCCCCCTAAATGGATTTTCCCCCAATGTCGTTTCTTACTGAAACATGTATTCACAGTAGCATTTATCCAACTTGAATTAACATAGAAACTTTGGTAGGTTTAAGTTATGCTAGGTATGTTTTCATCGGTCAAAACAACGTAGAAATAGGAGCTCCGCCTGAGGATCTATCGACACTATTTCTGCGTCTATTCTATTTGGGGAAAAATGATACTTTGAAAATAAATTTTAGTAAACGACACTGGGAAAAAAACCATTCAATTTTTCTATCAGGAAATAAGAATTTTGGGAAAAAGATCTAACCAGTAATTTCAGGTCGATTGAAACGTAAATGAAACAGAACTTATTGAAGTCTTCATTTTATTGTGAAGGTTCTCACCTAGTATAATGTATACAGTACGACACAAGCTTACAATGTATTACTGTATTTCTTGTTATATTAGTGTTATGTTATACATTCCCATAGCCAAACAGTATGACAAAAATTCAACTCGACTAAGAGTCGATTGTAACATTGCGATATGAGGAAAACTATGATCTGAATCATAACGTAACACAGTTCGCTGGTGCGTCTATAAACGGTAAACGATACAAACAGTCCATTATTCTATACGAAGTATCTTATCTAAATCATGCGTTGTGTATTATTGATTATATTAAACACTATATGTCGCCAATCATACAAAACGGCAATAAAACGATCCTACGGAATATCAAGTGGTCGAAAAAATAATATCACACAACCCCGATGTGATAAGTTTCGTTTACAATGTCACAATTTATCTCAAGGGACAAAATATTAAGGAATTACGCCCAACTGGTATCCAGCGAAATGTTAAGTGCTTTGTACTTTTAAACTTAAATCTCAATTTAAGACAAGAGGTTTTCAAACTTTTTTCTCATACTCTTTAATAAATTTGTGTAATAATTTGTTCTTAATAACCTTGTGTTTTTGCCTAACTTTAGGTCTTGTAACTACATATCGGTATCAACTTCAGTAAATGTACATTATTGAGACTCAAGATGAAATCAGTTAGGTAAGTAGCTAGAAAAATGTACACAAAGAAGTTTTTTTTTTTACAGAAACTAAAAAGCATAGGCAGAAAAACGACAATTATTTCGGCTCCGGACGCTTAACTTAAGTTATGGAATTGGTGGTAAATTGTGACATTTTTAACGGAGCGGGATCCGTGTCTCATCTATCAGATATATCACAGATTAAGCCAACATTAACTGTTTCAGCAATAATAATGGATATAAATACATATATACAAGATCGATCGATGATAAAATGACGGGTGGTTGATAAACCGATGGCACTGGTAAAATATTTTAAGACGAAATTTATTTTTACTCACCGATAGATCATTTTTTAACACATGTAGGGTGACGGCACCAGTTATGGACGGTTTAAGCTGACAGGCACCAGTGATGGACACTTCATTCATAATTTAAAGACCATAGAGTTGTGAATTGATTGTTGTAAAACAAATGACTTTTCCTTAGTGGGTAGTAAATAAGAGTCATTGTCCATTACTGGTTCTATGTCCATTACTGGTGCGGTCACCCTAAGTATATTTTAACTGTAAATAATTATTTTTTATTTAAACGAGTCGTTTAAATTTGACTATGATACGTATCAGTTGATCGGTTTCAGACTAGCGCTATCTCTGAAAATGGCTTCCTTTCTCTGTAATTTCGTAGTTACGTACCACTTACTGAAGTAGGTAAATCAATTGATTCTTCCACAAAATATTCTCGAATGTGCCACTTTTTTCTAAACAGTACAATAATTCGATTTTATAGAGAAAAAAAACTATTCATGATCCAGAAATACAGATGAATATGAGTTTAGAATTTTAGTGTAATATAGATTGAATTAGGTCAGACTTTACTAAACTTTGTTCTGCAGCGACGCGGTTATTTTACACTGCTCCTTTTTTCTCACTTAATATTTTAAACTAGGTTCCATCAGGTAAAATACGCGACCCGGTATTTTATTTTGATAGCCCGGTACCGGGTTGTGACCCAAAGTTTGTGAATCGCTGACTTAGTTCAAAGCCTAGACTTTTCACAAATCAAGTTTCTTATAAAATTAAATATTAATCTTATAATATTTATACCAGTGCCAGGGGATTAGTTCAGGCCATTTCAAAGGACTTATTTTTATTTTACACGCGTGCTGAAATTAGGTGTTCATTTGGTCACAGTAGTGAAGAATTAGGGTAGTTTTTGTCTTTATCACCTCATGTTGATTTAAGCATTGTGAACCTGTTTGATTAAATGTTACAACCAGCAGGATTAGCACAGCACCATGCGTGAGACTACACGCGGGAAGGACTATCTGCCATTTTCTGACGTTTCTAGTTAGTAGACAGTGAGAGATATTGTCTATCTCGCGTGTATCTCTACTCGTTTTGCTGTGCTAAGCCGGCTAGAGATAGTTTAGAACACATAACGACGGTGAAGTACCAAGAACTCCTAACTACGAAAACCTAATTTTTCAGGAGATGAAAAAAACGTGTCATAGTTTCGCAAAAATCGAGTGCCGTGACTTAGTTGGTGTTGTTATTTATTATTATACGTCTAAATAACAAGAGTATTAAACCAGTGTCTTCAGAAATGATGCCAAATCAAATTTCGAGCGTGATCAAAATAAAAATCTCAAATTCGCCAAAGTGTTAGTTAGGACTTTAGGAGGTCTTGGTACTTCACCGTCGATAAAATTATACTGTGTCGGTTTAGGTACTTAAATTAAAGTAAACAAACTTTATGTCAGATTTGACAGGTTAAGAACGGTTTTTTTTACCACCCAACTTTTTTCGGATATTCAAATAGTTTAGCAAAGTAATCTTCGTAATATTTACTGATCTGATGAACGTTAGTGATTATTTCCGATCGTTTCTGGTATTAGGTAAATTTAGGCACCAACAAAATATTTTTTATTGTTTCCTTCCTTTGCTAAACTTTTTGAATGTCCGAAAAAAGATGGATAGTAAAAAAAAACGTTCTTAACCGGTCAAATCTGACATAAAGTTTGTTTACTTTAATTTAAGTACCTAAACCGACACACTATAAAGCATCTTTTTAGTAACAAGAGTTTAGTCTCGTTCAGTCAAATGCCTGTTGTATTGAACCGCTGTGCTAACGACACCTGTTCAAACCAACGCACTAAAATTAAATTATGCTTACATACAAATTACAAAAATAGGAAAATTATAAATTTATCTATACCCCGAAAAGCATTGATATGGTAGAATTTCACAACTTCCAATAAACAAATTTAACACCGTACCGGCATAATAAACTTTAAAAGTAAATTTATTTACTTACAATAATAGATATTTTTTGACAAATTTTTAATTGATTATCCGATATGAAAATGTATTTATTTAGAGAATACTGTGGAGTAATTACAAATTGGTAAACGCAATTAAGTGACCCATATTATTTTGTTTTTGGTCCTTCGATCCGGATCGTATTTACAAATAATGAAATACTTATGACAGATTTCTGAAGACACGATAACTTATAATGTTAATCTGTGGAATGCTCGTAGACCACTTTATTGCGTTTGCCAACCTCGAGTTAGCCCTTGCACTGACTTATAATGAAGACTTATGCATGTACATATATTAAATTAACTTAGAAACTGTTGTGCATGTTATATTACCTTCCTATACGCTACGTACCAGTAGTATTTACTAATTGCATACAATCCTAATGACATAGTATGAGATCTACACACTCACATCACATTCCGCACTCCTCCGTTGTTGACATGAGATTCTTTGTTATGAAGAAATACGGACTGTGCTGTGACTAAACTAGTATATTAATTTTAATCTCACTGATTTTCTTCATAATTATTTTCTAATAGCCTTTATATACTTATAGCGATTATTTACATTGATCGATACCAAATACTTCCAGTTAACCATAGTGTACCGCGTAACCAATGTTTCAATCTTTGACTATGTGAGATGAGTGTTGCCATTTACAAATAATGACAATGTCTTGATTTTCGCGGTATCCATTTTGAATTAACACTAATTAAATGTATACAATAATTTACCAACCAATAATTATGTCGTAAAATTAATTAAAATTCGTTATTCACTTATTTTATATCGATATTTGTGAAAAAAATTCGTATTCGACGTAACTGTTCGCAAATTATATTATGTCTTTACAATCAGACTACGACAAAATTCGACTAAACCTAGCCTAAAGCATTAGGACGCCATTCAATAACAAGATGTATTTTTATCACGACTATTTTAAACTGGAAACTTGCCGTAGTCTTGGGAATCAACTGACATACTGAGGATCTTCTGACAGCCGAGAAATCGTAACGCCAAATCGACGTATCTACTGTACTGACATTCATTCCCAAATATCGAGTAGGTAGTATTCGCTTTGAAAAGTACTGCAGTATTTGTCACTTTTCACTATCAGAAGTGGGATGAAACCTAAAATGGCCATAGAGCATTTAGCATTTAAAAGGCCTCAGAAAATCCTCGAAAAACTCACTTAAAGCGGACATCACACTACGTCGTTCGCCGCATGCTAAAGTTTTGCAAGTGTAAAGAATACGGTAGGTGCCTAGGTGGTCCCCTTCGGCAACAGTTGTCACAGCCTGACTAGGTCACGGCGGTTGGCGGACAATCTAGGGCAGGGATGGCGAACTAATGGCACGCGTGCCAACCTTGGCACGCAGCAAAATAGTTTAGGCACGCCGAATGATACAGACGAATCTATCCATACAAATAATTGTAGTTTTTAATGAATAGATGACTTAATACCATCTAGTTTTAATTTTGTTCTAGATTATTAATAAGCATAAATTATTTGAGGGCACGTTATAGCTATGATACAATTTGTCTCATAAAAAATGGCACTTGAATCACAAAAGGTTCGCCAGCCCTGATCTAGGGTAAAGGCGACGCCCGTTAAGCGATGTAGTTCGGAACACGTGTGGGTGTGGCAACCGCATTAGGTGAACGACGCTATGTAATTGCCGCTTTATATGTATTTTACAATGCGACGACTTACGTAGGTAGGTACTTCATAATTTCAATAAGAATGATTGAATGATTTAACCGTTGCATCTTGCAATGCAATATAAGTCGTCATTTTGTAAAAAATGTTTAACACAATATATTATGATTTTGTATAGTCATCAGCAGACGCAGAGCTCATGTATTTATAGCCATTAGCCATATGACGAGTTTTCACATTACTACATTGTAGTAAAATTCTTCTTGGTCTTAACCTTGCATTCCCGCATACTTCTCAAATAGAGCTAGTTCGGGGACTTCAACCAACATTTCTATCGAACGTGTCGATATATGAGTCACGTGTTTATATCTACTGTTGACTATACATGTGATCAGAAGTGGGATAATGTGTAAATTTCCGTAAAAGTACTTAGGGTTATGTCGTACAATTGAGTATTGAACAAGTTGATGCGTGTATTTGTACTCTCGAGTAGATATTATAATAGGCAAGGGTTCGTATGCCACTACAATGACTAAATCTATAACCTCACTAAATGGTCCGAATTTAGTATAAGAATTATACATAGAATCAGCGGTACGGGCGAGATGAATGGACCCATGAGTCGATCATAACCCGATTTTACAAGAGGCCAGCTCAGTTCAATATTGTTAAATAAATAAAATAGAAGTATTAACATGATATAGATCTAGGGGGTTTATGTCGTCGGCCTGTGTGTTGATGACTTCCTGCTCGTTGCTATTTATGTTATTGTCGTAATAAATTTTAATTTCGGTTCATAAATAATTTAATTTTGGACGATGACATAAACCCGAACAGGACTCAATGTAACCACAGATACCTGATGGGTATAAGCTATGGAATAGCTTACGTTATTGAGCCACTGAAGTATATAATATATATTATATTTAATTTTCACTATTTAAAGCTCTTAGTTTTCATTTTATGCGAGTTCCAGTCTCGCATCGAAACCGAATACTAATGCCCTTCAAGTCTGGAGCTCGATGGAGTAACCTTTCCGAGGGCGAGTAAGACAAAGTATAGATAACAACTATTAAACCAGTATAGAGCGACTAATAATAAGTAGGTATATTAAAAACAAAAGCTTCGCTTTTGGCAATTTCGTTTAGGGTTTCGCCTTAATAAGGTCCGTTTTACGCCTTAACACTCACTTTGAGTTCGTTAAGAAGGTCACTTGGATCACGACAGCTAGTGTCTTGTTTCCAGCACAAATATTAAAGTTACGCAAAGACGCATTAAATAGTCCACACCTGAACTTTTTCCGCAACCACACACCAGCTGGCCTGGTCGTAGTATGAAGAGACGACGTGCAAGCTCTCCACGTATTGTTCTATGAGTTGGTCAAGTTCTCCTCTCTTGAAGACGTGGTAATACCTGTGGTAGGTGACGGCACCGCCTTCGGAGGGTAAACTGTCGGAGCCGTCGCTTAAGGAAGGCAATAAGGGGGCATGTGGCGCAGCCCTTAGCGGAGCAGGCGCTGTGGCCGTGTCTTCAGATGACGATCGAGTCTCTAACAACTTTCTGTCCTTAGAGCATTCGCTGCACGAAGGAAGGGATGCTAAACTCGCACAGCCGAGAGAAGCAGTACTGCCGGTTTTATCCCGCCGACTCCAGTCGCTGCCTGCGTAGGTGTCACTCGATTCGATCGAAAATCCAGACTTCAATGGCGCCGTACTGGCGCTAGAACGAGACGTAATCGACTCGGGACTTATCTCCATCTTGTCTAAGTCGCTCGAATCTGTAGACTGCCCCACCTTCAACGAAGATCTTTTATCGGTGCTGGTGCACAGTGAGTCGATGCTTATTTCCGACTCGAGAGAGTAGCCGGTCTCGAGCGATTGGCTGGTATCATAAGCCCCAGAGTCGATTGTTATCTCCGGGTTCCCGTTGCTAGAACATATAGCGCTATCGTCATCTGGGTTTTTAGTGTCAGTATCGGGTAGTTTGTCTTCTATTATATGCTTCGTTACATTGTAGTGGATGTTGGCACAATTGTTGAGATATATATCCTCTTCGCTTGTTACTTTCATGCTCTTCTTAAGCTCTCTATATTTATTGATGATCGGGTCGACATCTTTCGCTCTCTTTTTGCTCTTTAATTTCGATCCACATTTCGGGAAAAGTTTAGTCAAGTCTGTCTCTTGCGTGTCGTTCAACGCAGCTATATATTTTTGCCTTTCCTGAATTTCAGTGCTCAATTTATTTAACCCTTTCATTTCAGTTCCTATTTTACTTATGTACGGATCGTCAAGGTGTTGTAAACTATCTGAGAGCTCATCGAGGATCTTTTGTGTGTTCCTGTCTTCTTCTTCTCGTTTTAGCCTTAAGGATATACTTTTCTCACTACTACTGCTGCTTGGCAAATCAAAGTCTTC
Organism: Adoxophyes honmai; assembly: GCA_005406045.1. Lineage (NCBI taxonomy): Eukaryota > Metazoa > Arthropoda > Insecta > Lepidoptera > Tortricidae > Adoxophyes > Adoxophyes honmai. The sequence goes on from BHDV01065669.1 coordinate 13,678, forward strand.
TTCATTGATTCGCTTTGAGTATTGGTCAATTTCCTGCATGAGTTTTTCACTGAGTTTTTCAGCAAATTCGGTCAAATGATGCCCGCGGTCTTGCTGATCAGTCATCCAGTCATCGTCCTTAGCCAACATGTCTGATTTGCATGTTATCAGCGGCTCATTTTGGATTCTATTGAAGCTCTCTGATTTAGATATTGATTTTTCAGAATCAGTACTCGACATGGACACTGAATCGTAGGGTATTCGTGTCGGACTTCTGTGACTCTTGCTGAGATTTTCGTCCAAGGAACGTCCCTCTGGTCTATTAGGTGACAATCGATTAAGACTCCAGGTAGAATTGCTCGTGCTTCCGAGTTTAGGAGATCGGTCTTTTGACCTTCTGCCTGGTGACAATCGTTCCAGACTCGATGAGCTTCCTCCACTTGAGCTGGTGTGCGACCGAGACTTGTCTTCCAAAATCCTGAGGTCACCAGGGGACAGTTTGTTAAGACTCCAATTGCTACTGCTACTGCTGCTTGATGCCCCCTGGACGATTGCCATTGCCTCGGCACTCTCTAGCTTCTCTAACTGTTTTCTCCTTGACCTTGGACTCGATTGTATAACCGTTTCACAGGTTTCGTCCAAAGAATGTGCGACTTCTGCTGCGGCTTCCAACAGATTTTGAGGAGCTGGTGATACCGCAAGAGATTTCTCGGGTTGATTCTCGTCTTTCTCGTTTTTAGGCTCGATTATTGAAGGGTTCGGAAGATCTGAAATAACAGAAAATACAACATTAGTAATCAATTATTTAACAATTTACGTAAATGCTTTGCGCTTCATTGAATTTGATTGTTTTACCTTTTTCTATTGCAGTTTTTCGTAATTCTTCTGGTACGACACTTATGACACTGTCAACAGAGTCTGGTGACGAAACTCCACTAGAATCACTGTCGACATCATCAGTAGCTGGGTTGAATAGTTCGAGGGACAGTAACTTCGGGTGGCTCTTTGCGATCGCTTCAGATTTTCTATTTACGCGAACGATAGGAAAAGGTGGTCTTCTACTACTGTTGACGTTAGTTGATGGAATGCCCTTGTTTAGCATTTCTTTGATTTGCTTTATTCTCTCTTTTCGCTTTCGATCTGCAGATCTCGAATCTAAATTTTCATTCGTTGGTGATTTACGCGGTTCTTTTGGCCTAAATTGTGGTATTTCTGGCAATTCTGCAACAGTTTGTAAAGTTATCTTCGGATACGGTTTCACATCTTGGAGAATCACCCGCGGTAACATTTGATTATTTTCAGCTGTCAGTTTGTGAATTTCTTCAATATCTTTACTGATTTCTGCCAGCAATTCTTTTGTAACGTCAGATGGTGTTGTTTCTTCTTCTTCTTCTATAGGCGGTATTGGATCTATTTCTTCAAAAAATTCAATAGGAGCCGGTATTTTGTCTATTATTGGTGCCGGTTCGGGTACAATTATTACTGGATTGCCCAGTTTCTCATCTGAATCAGATTTCGGAGGAGAATTTGGCTGGCTTTTCGATTGGGGTTTTAAAGGAACAGTGCACACAGCACTTGAAGTTGTGTAATTTTTGAGGCTGTATTGCGCTACTAGGATTTTGTTCACAGATCCAGGAGTTTGAACAGCACTAGGCGACGCAGGCGGGCGAATCAAAGGAAATGCTTGTTTTATTCTTGGAGATGGTAGGCCTGGCGAACTTTTCATTCGAGGGGAGGTGGGCACAGATGATACTTTTAGTCTTGGTGATGTTGGTCCTGGAGATAGTGGGGTGGGAGACAAAGGATCGCCGGAACCGTCTGCTTTAGGAACATAAATCACTGATGCAAAACTGTCCTCAGAATCAACACTGGTATCACTCTGCAAGCTGCTGTCTTTAGAGGAGTCCGAACCATCTTCCTTAGAATGCCTTCTCTCTGGGTAAATTTTATCACTTCCAGGATTATTGTCGCTCGGCGTAGGAACTTCTGGCACCGGTCCATGGTTTTTCCAACCCTGTAACATTCGCACGAACACGGTCACTTTATCTATATTCGTTGTAGAAGTTTTGAACTTACTAGTGAGGCCGTTTTTGAGTGACTGGAATTTCTTTGCCGTGTTCGCTGATGTCGAGAATATAGAATCGCGTAACGAGTCCAGAGCCCCCGGCCGACGATACAGATATTCCTCATTAAGTGATGCTTGTTTCTGGATATTTTTCCTCAAATGCTCTTTCTCACGTAACCTTTCCACTGACATAAGCTCTTCATTAAGAGAGGTCTGCTTAAACACGCCAGGTTTCTTTGAAGATAGTCTAGGCGTATGTATTTTAAAATTAGGCATCTCTTCGACCATGCTCTTCATGTCTGTAGGCTTATCTAAATCTTCATCGGCGTCGTCCTCATTAATAGATTTCTTTTGTTTGACTAGGCGTGGTTTCTTTCTCGGCTCGACGGTTTCTGGTTGCGGTGGTTCTTTAGGCGGTGGTTCGTTTTCACCTGCGTCTAGACTGGGGAGGCTGGACCGGGATCGGACTAGAGCTCGGCGTTCCACGTCAGCGATGTCGGTGAGGCTTCGAGATTTGGTGGCGTTGGATGCGTCGGATTGTTGCGTGACTAGTCTGGGTGGGAAAGCTTCGTCGAGCCTCCGGAGTTCGATGGGGAGATCAGCGGCTGGAGGTTCAGGGCGCAGGCAAGGTCTAGGCGGGATGCGGCCAGCGGCGAGACCCCAGGAGGGTAAGAACGAACGCCGGCCTGCGAGGCGTTGTAACGCTCGGCGGACGAACGAATAACAGGTCTCGTTTGGTGATGACAGCGATGATGAACCTGGTGATCCCTCTCGACTCTTCCACGGCTCCAAATTACTGGAAAGAGAAACATAGTCTCATGATTGTGGGTTACGTACATACATACACGAATTTGAATGAAAATAAAAAAAAATGGAAACTTACTGATCATGATCAACGGAGAGGAAGCGACGCGGTGCTGGTGTTGGTGGACACAACGTAGCGGGCCGATGCCAAGGGATCAGTACATCCTGAAAAGAAAATGCTTTAAATCCCAGGCTATGGAGTCAAAGGAACGGAGTGATAAAGTCGTCGTACTACTTATTTGTATACTTTTTGTGCTCTAGGGACCAAGAAGCGAACGTATCGCCCGCTAAGTGATTCTCGCTGCTCATAGATACCAAAACAGATACATACAAAAGTAATCGTCACGTAGTAAAGTAAAGGACCGAAATGCCTGGTTCCAGAAGGGAGCCACTCTAATCTCTCACCAAGCTGGTGAGCAGCAGCCACCGCGATGTACAGCACCGCGTCGAACGGAAGAGCTCTAATGTGTCACCAATCCTGCTAATCTTCAAGGAGTCTAAGGGAACGTTACCTGTGAATGGAAGTTCCGTCCCTCATGCTCCATAGCCCAGACGGTGAGCAGCAGCCGCCCCCCGATCCGGGTGACGCGGGCCAGCTCGCGCAGCGCCATGGCGCGCCGCTCCACGGTCGCGAAGTGGTGCACCACCGCGATGGACAGCACCGCGTCGAAGGACTCGTCCCGGAAGGGGAGGCACAGGTTGTCACAGGCCACCACCTGCAATAGGGATGTCGGCGGTTAAAAATGTATAATTTTAATTAGTTAGTCAGATTATGGAAAAATATGTCGTAAAAGGCGACTACCTAATGAAATAGGTAATGCTTATGGTATATTTAAGCGACAGGCTAGCAATCTGTCACCATAGTCCCATGAACATCTACCCATGTATAAGCATGTATACTATTCCCAATTACGTACTTCATACACAAAGGGGAGAAACGGGACCCACTAGGTACTGTACTGAGACTTCCCAGTCTGTCCTACTGTCTGTCGTCAGAGGGACTTAGCACATCAACACGCGCGGGGTAGATTACCTGTGACTGACTTTCTGACGTCACTAGTGCGACAGGTATAGTCTATCTTGCGCGCATTTAGTCGCGCCTTGCGCTAGGCTAGTCCCCTTAGCACGACAGGGCGCGAGTAGAGATACGCGCGACATAGACTATACCTGTCACTGTCTAACTGGAGACGTCAGAAAGTGACAGGTAGACTATCCCGCGCGCGACGCGACTAGATCGTGTTGCCGTGCTAAGCCTACAGGCAGGACACAGCTCGAGAACCGTGACAGCTAGCCAGTTTAAACAAAGTTCATACTTCTTCCAAAGTCTCTTACACAGGAAGGATTTTTAGTAGTTTAGTTGAAAGTACCTCATTGTTGTGATGCCGCGCGTGCGCAGTGAGCCTCGTGCAGCGGTCGCCGCCCACCGCGAATACGGATGGATTCACGCTCAGGTGCTTGCCGTTTCCGCAACCTGCAAAGGATACATTGGCGATTGAGGCATGTACTTATAGTTTATAATAAATATAACCTTAGCGGGTTCTAAAACGGGCCAAATCACCTCGTGACCAGTCACCGAGCGACCCATCACTAATCATTAATCAAAGTGCCGTGCATCGCATGCCGCAATGTGATACGGGACCATCTGATATTATAACATTTATACATACATACATACATACCGTCACGCCTCTTTCCCACAGGGGTAGGCAGAGACCACTTTGTTCCACTTGCTACGATCCTGACATACCTCTTTTGCTTCATCCACGTTCATTATAACGTTATAACATTTATAACATACATAAACATCACGCCTGTCCAAAATGGGGTGGATATGATTTTTAACACATGGTTTTAGGTTTAAAGATCGATAGGTACTCGTTAAATAGTACGAGTGACCATGACAGGGTGCTAGCCTAATCATCCAAATTACCTACACTATAAACATGGCATGGACATGATTTAATTAATTATTATTAATTGAAAAAATGATTATTTTATCGGTAAACAGACGTTTTATAATACAACTGTGATCTATCACTCTTGTTCCTTTCGACTTAGTATTTTTTTAGATATCGTCAACTGATATTTACTAAAAAACAAATAAGTATAAGAAAATAAACATAACTTGTATGTTAGTAGGTAGGTACCTATATGTATTGTATACTAGTGAATTCTCGGAGCTTTTTTACCAGAAGTAGGTATACCTAATTGAATACCCTATCGCAAGACTTTTTATTGAAGTCTTTCTGTGTTTCTGAAAGCTACCCTACCATTTTACACTGTAAAATTCAAACACTTAAATATAGGTACATTATATTTTTATTGCGTCACTATCTAATTTTAACAGACAAATCAAAGAGCTTACTCCCGGGAAAATTTCACTCCGCCGTGGGTGTTAATGTAAAACTATAAACAGATAAAATTATGAAGTTCACCCTCAAGTTAAATGTGGAAGCCTCCGCAAGAATAATTATAGAGATAAACTATTAATGTGACTGCCCACGGTTATCCCACGTTACGTTTATGTCGGCAAATATAAAAGAAGGCAAAAGGCATATTTATCCGTCCCACATATTAATAAACAAACTCATATAATCGCCAAAAATATATAGTAAGTCAAATTTCTCCCATTACTAGTGGATTAATATGGAATTCAGTGTGTGTAGAATTAGACAAGATGTTGGGTAGATATAATTTTCGACGAATTAAGGAATGTTTTGATTACTTATCGGCTGGTAGGTACATTGGTCCCCGAGAATAAAATGAAACGGGAAGATAACTTGATAATGATCAATCAATTAATTACACTCAAGTAGGTAACTTTACCCAAAAAAAAGCTGTACCTAAAGAGAGAAACTTGTAATGGATTGCTTAAAAAGATTCTCGGGTAAATTCTCCGACAGATAAAATAGATAACACTAATTTTAAGCAACATTTACAACAATGAAATAAAACGATTACACTCACATCTTATATCGAGCTTAACTCGGTATGTTGCGGGCTAATTTGTGAACGCAGTGCTATTATTTATTCTGTGGCAACGCCCCAAGGTTGCGAATAGTGTCGAGCTGATTTCAATACAAACACGACGTGAGTTTTTAATTTATTTACCATTTAATTTAGCTATGTGTGAGTCGCACGGTTGTTTTATGTGTAAAACATTTATCGTAAATAGCCAGACAACAATATTTAATACAGCAGAAGACACACTGCAGCGAATTGTGGCTAGTTCATAAGCCACCTTAAAACACTTTTTTCGTCCACCAGTCATATAACTTCTCGTCATATATCCCTCATGCGATAAAAAGTACCCTATGGTTTATGGCACCCCAATACAGGAGAGGTCAATGCTTGCATAAAGGCACGCCTACGAAAACAAATAATAACTTTTAATAGGTGGTAAGGGTGCATTCACCGAGGCAACAGGCTAGCTGCCCACGCTGATTTTCCTTATCCGTATAACGAGAATATTATTAGAAAACTTTACTTTTAGTTGGTTTTCCTCTATAAATTTACTAGTCATCAAAAAATTGGTCCACCCCATAACAAAACAAACCTTCTAAACGCTTATATTTGAAATCTTACGAGTAATCAATAGTTCAAAACAAAAAGGATGGGTGGTGATCCTGTAATCTCCTACTGAATTTGGCTTTTTGGCTTCTCGATACGATTTGATTCCTACTTTCTCATTCACCTGGTCAAAATAGGTCAATAGAGCATGCCTCTTTATCTTCATCCTTGCACCTTCTCTTCCAACAGGTTTTAAAAGAACTTATGTAAAAAATACTACCTAGGTACCTATACCACCCTAAAATATTAGGCAAGACGTTAATTCGAGAACTGCCTCACAGAGGCAACTCACCGCCCATTCGTTTGTCGGTCTCTAGAAAATCGCTAATTAAGAGCCCGTTTGCTTCACCCACTGGGTAAAAAAGCTTTGTATATGCGGTTAGCCAAAGGTTATGGCGTGGGCGTCTGAGAATTCGCAGAACAACGGTTTGTTAACCTGAGATTGCTTGTTAAATACGAATGATAAGGGAACAAGGGGAATAGAGTAGTTTAACTATGCTAGCTCAACGTGGGAGTATCTCAGGCTGCGATAAGTCAGGTAAGATAGGTAATTATCTCACAAAAAACAGTTTTTGGGTTTTTAAGGGGATTCTTGTAGTGTTTTTAAAGTGAGCAGACAAGGGTTGCATGATTACCTAATAGCAGTAGAATTAGTATTATATCGCACTTGCTTATATGACAAAGTGCTAAGGATTAAGAGACAAAATCTACGCCCCATGTCTGGGGCGCTTTAATGTCTAATGTCTTATCCCCAATTCTAAACATCACCATTTTTTATCAAGATTTTAACTAGCGGGGTAAGTTCGCGCATCGCTTTTTCCATGAAAATACTTAAAATCTTACCATATTTATTTTGGGAGACGATTGAGATTAACACTACTGTACCCGGACTGTGCCTGAGTTCGGAGCGGGACCCGTGAGCGAGCTCACGCGGCGGGCGTCCGCATAATGCTAGCATAGTCTTTAACATAGCTAGATTGGGGACTGTACGTTAGAGAATAACAGCACTGCTTGCTTTTAGATTGGTAAAAGGTACTAACCGACATCGCAGACCAGACTGCCAGGGTCCAGGTCGTTAAGGAAGGCCTGCACGCCGGGCGCGGGGGCGCGCGCGTCGTCCTCCTCGCCCGCGCCCGCTTGCTCGTACACATCGTGCACGTACGCCCGCTCGAGCGCCGCGCCGCGCGCTGCGGACTCTCCCGCTCCCGCCTCCGCGGACTCGCCCGCTCCCGCCTCCGCGCCCGCTTCCGCGCCCGCGCCATCCGCCATCACCGGACCGCCATCACTCCACGCTGGAATTGGAAAGATTGCGTTGTAATTTCTTAGGTGAATAGAACGCTTTTGAAACTGATTACGAAACCGGTAGATCGTATAAATACAACACGTTTTGTCTCATCGATGGAAAATCTTGACAAGCTGGGGTGTTTTTTTTGGGTTTGTGCGCAAATAAATTAATCAATAAACATTAATTTACTTATTTATTTATAGGCAGATACAAAATTTCAACAAGATTTGCAAAGTTAGCCAATTCTTGTGAAGAC
>BHDV01065669.1:24421-41219 GCA_005406045.1 Adoxophyes honmai
GTTTGTATTAAGTAAGTATTTTTATTCAATTTAATGTACGACATTTATGAAACGAGTAGATACTTTAAATCTTGTAGGTAGTTGGATTTTGACTGTTAGTCAAGTAAGACTAGTAATACGACAAAACTATAAAGACAAAACTGTGAGTTTCGCAGCCACTTCTAGCATAATTTTAGGCTTGAAAACAGATGGAAGAGGTAGTATAATAGTGAAAGGTTGATAGCCTGTCGCCGAAATCTATTCCCTTAGTCGCCTCTTACGACATTCACGGAAGGAATGGAGAAGTGTTAAATTCTATCCCGACACCACGCAGGACCACCAGACATACAAGAGTAGTGTTGCCACATTATATTTGGGAGGCTAAGCTCTGTTTGTGTCCACTTCCGGCGTAACGAAACCTCCGACTCCAAAGTGATTCCGATAAAACCATCCCCATTACATCCCTAGTATATGTATACTAAAGTCTGCGTATAGAGTATTTCCTTTTTTATAAAAAGGTGATGAGCGAAATGCGTCAATGTTGCCCTCAATAGGAGCAGAAATAAAACTCGTGGGGTAAAAATAAACCGTAAGGCACTTGACAGCGCCGCAGCTCGTTACACTTGTGGGGTATGGAGAGAAAAATCAGAATCTTTTCTCTTTAGGGTTCCGCACCTCTGAAGGAAAACTAGTACGTTTATCTTTACTAATATTTCAAACTATAAAGCTGAGTCTGTTTGTTTGTTTGTTTGAACGCTCTAATCTCAGGAACTACTGGTTTGAAATCATTATTTTTGTGTTGGATGGACCATTTATTGAGGAAGGCTTTAGGCTATAAAACATCACGCTGCGACTAATGGGAGCAAAGAAATATTGGAAAATGTGGAAAAAACGGAGGAAAATCAGTCACTATTCCACGCGGACGGAGTCGCGCACAGCTAGTAAGTTATAAGATCACTTCGTTGATTTCCATGTTGTCTCTCTTTCTTGACGACTATAATAAATACTATTAACAACTAAAATAAAAACTATTTAGTCCGTCAGATAGACCAAAAAATATTAAACACGTATTTTTTATTTTAGCGTTATTTCTTCAGCGTTTAAAAGTTTCGCGTGATTTCACTACGTGGTACAATTTTTACCTAGGCGTGACATCACAAGCTCCCACTCCGGAAGTTTGATGATCTATGTATACCTTTGTCGATATACAGTCGAGTTCATAAATATATGAGCAGACAAATGCCAAATATGTAAACTTTTGCACCTTATTGTCAATGTCATAAGGGTGTACAGATATTTTTGAACCCTCAGTTTTGCTCATAAATTAATGAACTCGACTGTACCTATGGTTATTTGATTAATAAAAAAATACGTGTCTGATATTTTTCCATCTAACGGACTAATTTTTAACAATTTGACATCCCTAATTGCAATGATACCAAATGTGGGACTGGCCAGGCCACAGGCGAATGCATCCACTGCGGTGGGCTAAACATGCTACAGAATGGGTGCCAAGAGATGAATGGCGACGACAGGGCAGGCCCAGACGGAGATGGCGGGACGACCTGGACTTGTTTCTCGGCTATTGTCTCTGGATCGAGAGGAATGGAAAACTTAATTTTCTTTGCCCAGCATATTAACCCAGGCTAGGTATTAAGTTTAGTATAAGTAGAGTTTTCGAAAGATGAGAATGTGATTTATTTAAAACTTGTAAGTAAGTATATGGCAACTATGTTGAAATTCTTTCAATATTTGCGCGTTGGTACAGTGATAGGAACATTTTAAAGATGCATGGACTGTGGATAGTTTAAAGTTGGATACTAGAAGTAGTCTTGGTTGTTATTTTGGTGTTGATCTTTTAAATTTTCCGCCCTTTTCTATTATCATAATGCATTGCCAGGCTTATTGTTTGTGGCCCCTTAACACATACACATCACGACTGTATCCCAAATGGGGTAGGCAGAGCCCACGGCGCATTACATAGACTAAACCATGACTATTCTTAAACAACATTACAAGATAGCGCCGACGACGTTTGTGTTCCAAAAACATTTAATTCGAAGAGCACAAGAAGCGAGTCACGTCCTTAAATTTATGTTCTCGCGAGCACGAGTTGCTGACTAGAATTGTCGCTAATGCCGCTGTGTGCATGCTTAACAAGTATTGCTATTCCGTATAAACTGTAGAGACAAAACAAAAAAGTATGGCGACAAATGGCAATACGTGCTGACTGTGCTAGAACGGATAGGAATGCTAGTTCTTGTTTCTGTATACATTGAATTTGTATTTAATGGATTCCTTACTAGTGTGAAATATAAGTATAAAACCTAACCTAACATTCCCTTCATAGAAGGTCTCGTAAAAGCGCTGCACGCCCGTTGAAATCATATTTCTTGAATTTTTTAACTGTTTTATGTTTAGAGCTTAATGTTATTCATCATCTGTATTTTTATTACTGTTTCTCTATCACGGTAATGGGATATACCTACCTAAATTAGTAAGATACATTCGGACGGACCGCTTTTAGTATTAGGGTTGCGATTTTACCCTTTGAACCCTAAAAATGGTCAACGTTACGTGCTTGTTTCGACGGGTTTGTAATAGAATGACTAAAAAATCGTTTCTATAACTTTATATCAATGATTTTATGTTCACAGGACAGACCACCTATACCTATACTCTAGAGGTGGTCTCTCCTATTGACATAATATTCAAGACTGAGAAAACCGAATTTTATGAATTCATTTGAACGGTTTAGTAGTTAGGGAAGCGTACTAAATACATTTGATATTTTTGACTACAATTATTGGCAAATCCTTAACTTATGTCATGTCCTCAGAATACATGCGAACTAATTTATGTATGAACCATTTTAGTCTCGACATCCACGGAAGAACTGGAGAAGTGTTACTCGCAAGAAGATTGTCCAATATCCCATGTGGCCCATCAAACAAAACATTATATATATATATAGGATATCCACAGCTCGGTAAACACGATATCAAATAACGGTGCCGCCTGTTTCGGTCGCCATTTTATTAGCAAAGTTGTGCAATTCTGCGGGGAGTGTTGGACCAGTGATGTATCATGTGACGTGTATGCTGTATGCAGTTGTAGGAAACAAAATTGATTCTCTTAAAGAGTTAAGTGAGATCAGAGTTATACTTTTTCATTTCTTCCGGAGATGTAAGAGTCGAGTCAACCTGTCACTTTTATACTTTACTAGCTTTTGCCCGCGGCTCCGCTCGCGTTAAATTCGGGGTATCACAGAAGAGATAGCACACATACCAATTTATAGCTTTCTACATTGAAAACTTCCACCCCTTATTTTAGGAAAATGGGGGTTTTTGAAGAGACAAAAAGTAGCCTATGTCACTCTCCATGCCCTAAACTATCTCTACCTAAGAAGTCACGTCAATCCATCGCTCCGTTTAGCCGTGAAAGACGGACAAACAAACAAACAAACAAACACACTTTCACATTTATTTATTGGTACGGATTAATCTATTTTTAAGCCTAAAATTGTGCGGAAAGTAGCTCTTGTATTTTTTACGTTACTTGAAAAAGTAGGATCGATGTAGATATCGTGTTTGATTTTCGTATGTGAAAAATACTGTTTTGCGTTCAGAATGGGGAAGAAACTTTTTATATCGATGTTATTTCCACTATTCGACAGTCGATTACATATTTTTAAAAACTGTGGGGCGTTATTTAAAGATGCACGGTTGCAGTAGTCTACGGGCGGTTACTACGAGACTTTATTCTACGGCGTAGCGTCGTAGCGCCGTAGCAGTTGCTCGGTAAGGTAAACGTGCGGATGCTTGACACCTTAATAGAAAATACTTTGATTGCGTCGCATTATTTGTTTATTTATACGTTACGAACCATTGTTGGTGTTTTTAACCCTTACAGTAGTTAAAAGGATTTTTTTTATCTCAAATTTTGTATTCATGTTACACACATACCTACATCAAGCAGGCCTGTACTCCCAAGTGTGTTAGGCAGAGCACACGAAACGCTACATAGACAAAACATGACTACTTCACGTTTCGTGGCTACGTAGCATATTTTTTTAGGTTTTAAGTTGGTAGCGTAGCTAGGTATAATAGTGACAGGTTATGTATCGCCTAAAATAATAACCTTTTTCCTTAGTCGTCTATTACGACAGCCACGGGAGGAATGGAAAGGTGTTATTCTAAACCCGACATCTTCTCCTCTCTCTCCATCTCTCTTCCAACCTAAAATCTAGTCATAATTTTGTCTATGACACGTTTCATCTGCTCTGCCTACTCCATAACCTAAGCCTATTCCTTTAGTCGTCACTTACGACTACTACGGAAGAAACGGTTAGAAAAACAGGATTCTGATGTCAATCAACTTGGTATTACGTCAATTTGACCCAGTACAAATAAAAGAAGTCAATTTACTGAGTTAAACGCATTAGCACCGAAGCCGAAGAACTTGCGATGCATTTTATCGTCATTTAAGTACAGCTTAACGTTACATAACAAACTAGTTCATGCGCGCCGGTTTGCCTGCTTATCGAAAGAGTTTTGTAATTTGGGATAAATTTATCGCCGTGTTTGTCGTTTTACTAAAAGTTACATAATACAGATCACGTTTGTATTCTTAAACGGGGTAGGCTGACCACAGAAAGGGCTAAATAGACGAAACTATGACTACTTCACGTTTCGTGGCCACTTCAAGCACTTTTTAAGGTTTTAAGTTAAGAAGTACAACAGTGATAGGCTCGCTCGTAGCTTGTCGTCTTAAATATTATTATATACTTACATGCATCACGCTTCTATTCAAAAATGAGGTAGATAGAGCACATTAAACGCTACATAGACAAAATAATGATAGTTTAGCGTACAAATTAACCTACATTTTTCACAAATCTCGATTGAGTAAGAAAAAAGTAAGCTGCGATAAGACTTTCACCATTGCTTCCATGGATATCGTAATCAAGAGGCAACTATGTACAGTCAGCGTCTGATACATGTATACACTTTAGTACCTTTTCTAATTAACCTCATATTTGAACTCTCGCATGAAATTGTCACTGCGATCACAGTGACAAAGTACCAAAGTGTAACCATGTATCAGACGCTGACTGTACCTATGTATGTAGGTATGTTTTAGGGGATAGGCTAGCAAACTGCCACTATTTTACCTCTTCCATCTGTTTTTTAACCTAAACTAATCCTAGAAGTGGCTGCATTCTGTAAATAGTTATAGTTTTCAGATGCATTTTTATGTTTGTAAACAGGGTTTACAACGCAACTAGGCCGCCGCTGGCCGGGCCGCGACTGCCCGCGACCGTCGCCTAGGTTACGCAACTTGTTTTACGGGGCCTCGTGAAACCATGGCGTTTTAACCCATACTTACGCCATATTAATTTAAAAAAACCTTTGTCAAAATGCATTCAAGTTTCTATCGTCCGTAAGAGTAAATTTGAAAAAATGAAATACGAAGATAGTTGATAGAATAGAAAATAAGATGTGTAGTCTTGGTTTGGAATAACACCTCTTGGTTTCAATCCGCACTGGGCCCGCGTGGGAACTATAGCCCAAGCCCTCTCATACTGAGAGGAGGCCTGTGCCCTGCAGTGGGACGTATATAGGCTGGATGATGATGATGATGATGATGTTTCTTACGTGGGTGTCGTAAGAAAGAAGTGACTAAGGGAATAGGTTTAGGTGTGCTTTAGGCGACAAGCTAGCAATCTGTAACTATCATACCTCATTCAGTTATGTATAACCTAAAATCATGCTAGAATTTGCTGTGAAGTGTGGAATAGTCATTGTTTTGATAATATAGTGTTTCTGTCCTGGCCGCGACCGTAGCCTAGATGACGTTAAGTGCTTGTTTTACGGTAGGGACCCCATAAAACTATGGCTTTTTAACTTTAACCCTATACTTGTCGAAATGCGTTCAAATTTCCTTAGTCCGTAAGAGAAAATTTGAAAAACAGAAAAACGAAGTTGGCTGTGTGGTCTTGGGTTTAGTATAAACCCTTTCCATTTCCTACGTGGGTGTCGTAAGAAGTGACTAGGTTTCGGCATGCTTAAGGTTACTATGTCATGTCATGTCATTACCATACCTCATGCAGCTATGTGTCAACCTAAAATCAGGCTCGAAGTGGCTGCGAAGTGTGGAATAGTCATGGTTTTGACTACGTAGCGCTTTGTGTGCTCTACCTACGTCATTATGAAATACAGGCTTGATGTAAATATTTACATTAGATCTTAGGGTTGATTTAAACAAATGAGAATAAAACTTTCTTCCCGTGGGTGTCGTAAGAGTCGACTCTGGGAAAGGGTTAGTGTAATTGTGGGCGATGGGCTAGCAACCTGTCACCGCAATATCACGTTTAACTATCTGGTTACCCTGAATTTGCTAAACGTGGCACTGGATTTTTGAATTCATGTGCTCTGCCTACCCCTCATGGGAATATGGGCGTGAGAATATGTATGTATGTATGTATGTGAATAAAACTTTGTCTAGGAACAAGTCCCCTTATTCACTTTTTAAATTCTAAACCATACGGCCATTTTATTTCTACACGCAACTTCTGAAATTTTAACATTTACTTGAAGTATCCGGAGTTTATATTACGTAGTTACCGGGTTCTATTCGTCACAGCACCCTGTGTATACATGTCACGTCTGACACACTTGTCCCCTCTTACGTGATAAGTTTAACCCGCAGGCGGTTAATTTAGTATCCAATGCATGTAACATGGGGACAGTGCATGTAACAACCGTATACAGTGCACGTAACAATAGGGACGCTATACGAGTACAATAGTGTTACAATGGCGTGTAGCGATGCATTGGCGTAGGGAGGAAAGCTCGAGGAATGAGCTGGATAAAGCGCCGTTTTACTCAAAAATACATAGATACATACATAAAGATCATTGTATTCCCAAATGAAGAAGGTAAAGCACGCAATACGTAATAAGTCAAATCCAAGACTTTCGCATTTCGTAGTCTTCTATCATAAATCATAATTTTAGTTTAAAAATTGATGAAAGAGTTATTATAGTGATAGGACGCGAGCTTGTCGCCTAAAGCATTGTCATGGCGTTCCCTTATGACTGAGGATTGCGGTCATTGCATCTGGCTGGAGTAGATGCAATAATAATTATGTTATGTGCAACAGTAATGGACGTGGATAAAGGAGTGCCTTAACCTATTACCTTAGTCACCTTTTGCGACATCCGTGAAATGATTTGTGTTATTCTAAACCCGATACCACACTGAGAAAGTTAAAATTCTAAAATCTAAACTGCGCAAATAGGCTCCAATAACTTGGGAGCAATTTATGTAATAGTTATCTACCTACACATTCTACTAGCTTCTTATCCTATCCTATCTATTAATATATCATCATCGTATCTACATCGCAATATGAAGCTGAACTCTAAACAGAGATCTACAAATAACGTGACCTGCAACAGAATGCAATCATTCCGCAGAAACCAAAGCAATTCCATCGGAAATCCACTGTAAAACCTCCGACAACAGTTACATAACCTCTTTTACAACGTAAATCCAGTACCTACGTTTGACTGACGCGAAATCTAATGCCACTTAAAAAACTGTCAAAACCGCCAGACTATGAAAACGCTTCACTTTTGTTTTTTTCGAACGTCGACGAAAAAATACTGGCACAAAACGAATTTGGTTGTAGCTTTTCGAAGCTCGTATTTTGAACCTTTTGCGGTTGCAAAGGTTGTTTTGTGGTGTGGGAATAAGGTCTGAATTTGGGGTGGCGTGATTGGGGAAGTTAGCAGTCGATTTTAGGGTTGCATGCAAGGCCTCCGCATAGTCGGTGGGTGAGCCCATCGAATACCCATTTCAGTGAGGCCCCAGTTACAGCGGATACAGTGCTATCACCATGAGTTTACGGGACCACACTCGCTAGAGTCGACGTGAAGAATGTCCATCAAGTATTTTAATTCAACAAGTGACCGCTAGCCGGCGCTGGCAACTTGCATACGCTTTTGGTAAACACGTGGTAGCGTTATTTGTATTTTTGATGGTTTTACTGTAACAATGCTCAGTATGTGGCAAGAAATAGCATTGGCACCTTCTTATGGTCTTGCGCAGTTGCAGGGGCTTGTATAAAGAAACAAATAATGAAAGACAGTTTATTAACTCATTTGACACAGGTTAAAATATTATTGCCAATAGCGCCGCGAAAAGGGTCGCACTGAGCATGATGTTGCCGCAACGTTGATTTCAGTACGTCCTTGGAAAATTAAATTAGAATGCGCATTTTGCAGGCAGTTTAGTTTAGTTTTCTGTCTTATTTCTGTAGTTAAGCCTAGTTCGGACTGGGCTGGTATTTTAGTCAAGTTGCGCGTAATTTAGTAGCTAACTAAACGAGTTTGATTAATGAAAATTTAGTTGAGTTTCACTGTTCAAACATTTAGTTACTAAAATTACTCGCTACTCGACTAAAATACTAGCCTAGTCCGAACCAGCCTTTACAGTCAGTAACATAGATATGAAATGTCAAAGTACCAAAACATCTACACGTGCTCTTATTGACTCAACTCATTTTGGCATTAGTCGTAAAAATGGCTTTGATGCGGGCTGGGCGATTATTCACGCGTTTTAATCGTCTCTGGTTAGATTTTATATAAATCTTCTGCAGATTTTGATATCGTTTTTTACTATTTCTTAAGTGTTCCTATTCCTATAATAGATGGCTAAACGAAAGACAGAATATCGTTCCATTTTTACAGAAAAGTGTCCAGTTGAATGAGACGGTTGAAGCGCTCGAATAAATGCCCGGCTGCACGTAGCCTAGAGCGACAACTTCACGCTGCACAATATTACACCGACGCATAGTTTCCGCTGGCATTGGGACCGCGCCCGCATCATCCCTCCATGTCCATCGACTCATTCGAATCGGATTACTTACGTCAAAAAGCATTTATTGATTTATTCAACCGATGCCGCTCCATCGTTTTCCGATTTGGATTTAATTCGTGCAGTTTTCCGTTGAACTGATGCGGTTTTTGGAGTTATTCGAGCCTTGACCATTAACATTTTATTAAAGAATGTAACAGGTCTAAGTCTAAGTAATTATGTATGTACATTATGTTGTATGTCTATTATAGTAAGTTAGTAAGTACTTAACTGCTTTTGCCCACAAGCCCATAGCCGTGTTCCAAATTTTAAGCCACTGATTTCGACATTTTTGTTATCGAATGGTAACATTAATGTAAGAATCATACCTAGATTTTTTTTTCGATAAAGCCTATTCAATGTATTTGTATACAGCGTGTTATAAGATCCCTGTACTATTTTTAGTATTGCATACAGAGTACTGGCCAAAATAGTTATTATTATATCTACTGGGTCAGTATCCCACTGCTGGGCAAAGGCCTCCCCCCATGTCCTCCATTCTTCCCGATCTAAAGCGGTCAAAATAGTATGCCATAAAATTATTATTTTCAATTATTTTAAATTACTATTATTGTCTTATATTTAAAACGCCTCCAAATTGTAGGGACAGGATTTCGATACCACTCCGTATATACCTATTTTCTTTGTCAGATATTTTCAACATTAACTTTAAAAAGTTACGAAGGTTAGTCTATGTAGGTAGATACGTTATCGTCAAATGAAACTGGGTCACTTGCCTCCGTGGCCCGAAGATGACACTTTTTATTAGAAACAGAAATAACTCGTCCCTGCCATAGTGCTTTTTTTAGAATTACACCCTCCATTTCTTCTGTGGACGTCGTAAGACGTGACTAAGTTATTGTACCTAGGCGGTAGGCTAGAGAATTGTCAATTTGTCTCTATAGTGCCTCTTTTAATTTGAAAAGAAGATTGTTTCACTAGATAGTGACTTGACCTTTGTAACATTTTATATGCCTATTGTACATGTTTTGGGAATACAATCGTGATGTTATACAGTACACACACATCACGTCAGTATACCCAAATAGAGTAGAGCACGATGAACGCTACTTAGACAAAATGTACATGACTATTTCACGATTCGTAGCATATTTTTCGATTTTAAGTTAAAATGTACAATAGTGATAGGTTGCTACGCGTAGCCCGTCGCGTAAAATACCATGACCTAATTCCATATTTATTTATTTGTAAAATCATATCTTCACACAACGTCACTAAAATATAAGGTCTATCCGATCCAATATTAATACGAAGGAAGCCATTATAAGAATATCTAAAAGGCATTATAAAATGTAATTTGTGTATCAGGGCAGGAGGTCAACGGCCGCGCGACCTACTTCCAAGATGGCCGCCAGGCAAGATGGACGCTGCGCAAATTGCCCTAGAGATGGCGCCGTTCACAACATCCATTAAAGACTCGATTGAGGCAGTTTGTAACTTCGAGAAAAATGAAAGTGTGATTTAGGCTGAAATCAGTTTTCAGTTTTGTTTTCTTAAACTGTTTCGTAGACACCGACATAAACGTTTTTTTTTAAATCGAAAATCGAAATGGAGCGATAGATGGAGTGAAAAATATTAAAAAGGTTTTACTTCAGAAATATACTAAATTGTGACCGACAGTATTGATTTTCACACAAAATATTAATTATTATTAACAAATAATTAAGCAATTTTTAAATTATATTTTTTAAAAAATATGTAAAAATGGCCACGAAATGTGCTACACTCATGTTTTTGTCTATGTAGGGTATCGTGTGCTCTGCCTGCCCTATTTGGAAATGCAGGCGTAATGTGGGTCAAAAAAGTATACAGAGATGATATGGAACGCTGTATTCATAATTATAATTAAGTACACAAAATGTTGAAAAATCAGGATCGTCACCTAGTCGTACCTAATGTAAAAGACGCTGTGTTCCAAATTTGAAACGCTTAAGTACGCCACTAATTTCGAAATTTTTGCTATCGAATGGCAACATTTATGTAAGAATCATATTGAAATATTTTTTCTATAAAGCTAGTTACAAGTTTCCACGGTTTTTATTGCGCACTAATTGTAATTAGCAATGACGATATCCAATAAATAAAACATACTGTCGTAAAAGAAAAAAAAGTGGATCGCAAACTCACCGTTAAATCGAATTAATCATGAAAGTGTTTGAAAATATAGCAGCAACCATTAAATAATGTTAAACCAGCGAACAAGTTATCGCAATAACACGCAATTATTACATACAGGAAACTATACTTCCGCATAGGAGCACTAAAACACGGCCGGCCGATTCTGGGACCACTGAAATTATACTTCATATTTAATCAGGGTCGTTAATCGGTTATGAACACGCTCGAATTAAATTAATAGAGTAATGTAACTAACTAATGAACGCTAGAATAAATAGTAAATAATGAACATTGCAATAAAATTTAACAAGTCGATTTTAAACATGCAACGACAATGTTCTACATCAGGGGTTCCAAATCTTTTTCAGCCCGCGGCGCACCCACAAGTTTAGAATTCTGATACGGCGCCCTACCTTATGTAAAAATTAAAATATGTATATGTAAAAATATGAAAATGGTTTCGGATAATGATAAATAATCGAAACACCGCGGCGCCCCTCAACACCTTCTGCAGCGCCCCAGGGCGCCGCGGCGCACAGTTTGGGAACCCCTGTTCTACATTGTTTATTGTGAAGTTTATAAAAGCAAGCGCAAAAATATATTTCTTCCTGAGAGGTCGTAAGAGGCGACAAAAGCTAAGCGTCCACTTGTCGGTATCGCACGCAACGGATCGTAATATTCTTTGTATAGAAACTCATACAAGTGCGTTCACCTGTCCTCATCGTACGCATTGCACATCACCATATAATCTGATTGAATGCGATGCGATGCGTCCGATGCGTGCGATGCGGACCGGACCTGTGGACGCCTACCTTAAGGAAACAGGCTCAGCAGGTAAGTAGGTACAGCAAACTGCTAGTAGAGATGCGCGAGAAATAGACTATATCTATCACTGTCTAACTGGAGACATCAGAAAGTGACTGGTAGTATATCTCGCGAAACGACTCGCCCTTATTCCTGTCCTAAGCCTATAGGTATGCTTCAGGCGACAGGCTAGCAACCTGTCACTATTTTATCTTATTTTTCATCTATCTCTAAATCTGAAATTACGCTCGAAGTTGCTACGATAAGTGAAGCAGTCATGGTTTTGACTATGTAACGTTTAGTGCACTCTGCCTGTCCCATTTGGGAACATATGCATGATTGTTGACAGTCCCAGGAATCTAACTTGGCAAGATAAGTTTTGGGGTTAAGAAAAGCAAAGCGCAAACTTACTCCCGCTTCTTCAAATCTTGCCACAAATGCCGGGGACTGTACATACATATTCTCACACCTGTATTCCCATGAGGGGTAGGCAGAGCACATGAATTCAAAAATCCAGTGCCACGTTATGCAATTTCAGGGTAACCAGATGGTTAAACGTGATATTGCAGTGACAGGTTGCCAGCCCATCGCCCACAATACACTAACCCTTTCCCAAAGTTGACTCTTACGACACCCACGGGAAGAAAGGGTGAGGTGCTATTCTAACCCGGCACCACACGGGGAATGTAGCAAGAGACGACTATAAACAGGTTCAGCCGGCTTAGCACAACAAACCGCGGGTAGAGATGCGCGAGAAATAGACTATATCTATCACTGTCTAACTGGAGACATCAGAAAGTGACGGGTAGTATATCTCGCGAAACGACTCGCGCTTATTCCTGTGTTAAGCCTACCTGTCACTATATATCTTATCTTTTCTTATCATCTACTACTCTTTCATCTGTTTCTAAATTTGAAATTACGCTCTAAGGCTATGATACGTGAAGCAGTCATGGTTTTGACTATGTAACGTTTAGTGCACTCTGCCTGTCCCATTTGGGAACATATGCATGATTGTTGTACAGTGTCCGGAATCTAATTTGGCAAGATTTTAAGTTTTGGGGTTGAGAAATGTAAACCGCAAACTTACTCCCATTTCTTAAAATCGTAATCGTAAATGTGTTCGTATTTTAATGTTTCGTACCCAACGAGTCTGTTCAAGTTCTGCTACATTTTTATCAGAATAACCGCGGGCTCGGACGTTTCGCTGAAACTTTTATACGTTTATCAACGCCCTAAGCGTCGAGCAATTTTTATAATGTAGCCAATAAATGCCAAAGGCTTCGGCCGCATTTTTAAATTTACCGCACTTTATATTTTGTAAATTTTATAAACAGAAAGGGTAATTACGTTGAATTGGGCGATTATGGTGCTTATGAAAATATTCGGGCACGTAAACGACGTACCTACCTGTGTTGTGATTAACATCTTGCGGGAATCTGAGGTATACAGTTATAAAGATTAGTTAGATTAAGGCAAACTTGATGTAATTTGTGATTTCCGGCGCAAAATAACCCAGTCTTATATTTAATCGGTTTCATTTAAGATTAAAAACAGCCATTTTTAATAGCAGAAGGTTATCAACCTGTCACTATTGTATACCTTTTAATTCCTTTTAATTTAACTTAATTAACAAAAAAAAATGCTAGAAGTGGCTACTCGTGAAATAGTTGTGATTTTTGTCTACGTAGCGTTTTGTGTGCTCTGCCTATTCCATTTGTGAATACCTATATTCGTGATGTGTGTAAGTATTCTCAATACAAACGGTGTCACCATTTGCGAGGACCGCCCTTGGGTTTACTTACTTAAAAACGTTTGAAGATTTGACCGTTAGAATTCTAATTTTAAGGGCCGATTTTTCAATCACCAGATAAAACTGATCTGTCCGATAAATGTTGGCTGTCACTTTTCTTTTATATGACGCGAAAAAAGGATAGCAATATTTTTAACTGGCAGATAGATTTATCTGGTGATTGAAAAATCGGCCCTAAATGAAACGGGAGTACCTATAGCGTAAACTATTGAAATAGTTAATCTAAGTTGCCGCTGATCTCTTTCAGAAACTTTTCTAGAACCAGATCTGTAATGAATTTTAAAAATAGAAACACAAAAGGCTTAAAACGATACATTTTTAACAGCGCAATGAAATTTCATACGCCTGCGTTGCACAAACTGGCTGGAGAATTTTCCGCCTGCATAACGTTTTTGAAATTGGAAGTTCAACGAACTCAGCGCCGGGCAGCCAATGGGAACGCGGCACGCGCATTGCGACGACCCCATTGGCTGCTGCAACCTGGGATCCGGGCTTAGGAAAATGGTTTACAATGTTGGGTACGGAGTATAAAAGACAGTAATTTTAATTTAAATGCTGCTATTAGGGTTTGTGGGGTTCGATCGATCGTTACATTAATTTTACAAGGACTTGCCTGTATGATACAGTTGTAATTTTAACCTTACTGACGCGTTTACATGAAATACAGGCCTCGGAATTTAATTAGGCAAAATTTTAGAGAGACTTACCCCAAGATTGTGCATTGCATTGTCATGCAAAAAGCGATGCGCGAATTCACTCCCGCTACTTAAAATCTTGCCAAATTAAATTTCGAGGACTGTAACTGTAACATTGATTGTAAAAATCATCCGACGAAATGTATATACTTGTATAGAATATGGTCAGTTATTTATTGACGGGATGTCTCATATTTAACACATTCATTGCCAACTAAATATTAAAAATCCATAGCTGGGTGCCAAAACTTTTTCGTAAGCTGACTAGGTATATTGCCAGAGTGGCCGCGCAAAGCACGTTGACTCGCCGCAAGCGCCGTTGTTTTACTGACTCTACAAAATGTACTAGACGCTCACTCGGATCCGAGTGGGGAACGCCGCTACTATAGCCCCACCCCACTCGGATCCGAGTGGTCAGCAGTGAATGTGTTAAATAAGTAATAAGACGCCTGTTTCGACTTCCACGGAAGAAACGGGGAGGTGTTATTCTAAGACACCACGCGGCAAGGCGACTATCGAAATAATCACGAATCCTGAAATGGTTTAAGGTTTCGTTTCATGTGCTCTACCTACCCCATTTGGGAATACAGGCTATGTATGTAAGTATGTAATATACATTGTACTCACGCATAGTGAAATAAGATACAATCATGTCTAAAAACTGACGTGTTTCGGGCCAATTCGTGATCCATCATCGGGTGTAGCGGTAATTGGCATTCAACTCGATCCGGATGATCTAGTCTAGTCCATCTATGTAATGTGAACATGATCCTATACGAGTTCTAGCTAGGTGAATTAGAAAAGGAATGAACTATCGAACCAATTGATTCCTGACCCACCTTAGAACCTATTTACAGTGAACGTCATAGCGACATTGCATTGCTTGACAAAGGAAATCTTCATTTCGTTTACTGTGACATCGTTCTACGGTGGGTAAGAAATCAATTGGATCGAATATACAGTATTCGAACTCTGTAAAATTTTTATCTATTTAATAGACAAGTTAGTTACAGAATACAATAGCCCAGTTGGATGCTACCCAGAAATTCAAATTGCTAACTTTATGCAAGGCATAGCTTGCCATATTTAGGTCAATCTGTGGACAATGTTGTTTATGTTAAAAACGTTGATACTGCAACTCCACTGCATTTTAGTTATAAGTTGATGATATTGCTATGTATCTCGAAAAAAAACCAAAAAAAAAACCGGCCAAGTGCGAGTCGGACTCGCACACGAAAGGTTCCGTACCAAAAACAGCAAAAACACTTTTTTTTATGGGAGTCCCCCTTAATTATTATTATTATTTTGATTTTAGTATTTGTTGTTATAGCAGCAAAAGAAATACATCTGTGTAAAAATCTAGCTGTCACGGTTCGTGAGATACAGCCTGGTGACAGGCGGACCGACAGACAGACAGACAGCGAAGTCTCAGTAATAGGGTCCCGGTTTTACCCCTTGGGTACGGAACCCTTACGAATTTTTCTTAGATATTATTTCCACGTGGTGTCAGGATTTGAGTAACACCTCTCTTTTCCTTCTGTGGATGTTGTAAGAGGCGACTAAGGAAATAGGTTAAGGTATATTTTAGGCGACGGGCTAGCAACCTGTCACTATTATACCAATATACACAAAACCTAAAAAAATGCTAGAAGTGGCAATTGAACGTAATACAGCCATGGTTTTGTCTATTTAGTCTGTACTCTAAAATGGGGTAGGAAGAGCACATAAAAAGCTACATAAAAAACATGACTATTCCCCGTTTCGTGGCCACTTCTAGCATATTTTTTAGGTTTTTGAGCTCGCAGATAACACTGACAGGTTTCTAGCCTGTCGCCTAAAATTTTACCTGAACCTTCCTTAGCCGCCTCTTACGACATCCATTAATAAAATGGAGAGGTATAATTCCTAACCCGACACGGGAAGAGTTTAAAAAGACTGCTACTTGGTGTACAGTCGAGTTCATAAATATATGAGCAGACAAATGCCAAATAACTTTTGCACCTTATTGTCAATGTCATAAAGGTGTACAGATATTTTTGAATTTTCAGTTTTTCTCATATATTAATGAACTCGACTGTACTACGTCGCCATTTTAAAGCGTGGCCCTAGTATCCAGTTTCAGTGGTCATTTGTCGTGACTGCAAGTTGACAAAGTTCCAACCAAACAATAAAGGCGACTGTACAAGTCAAAAGATCTAAGCGGGTGACTAGGGTAGTGATCTGTTGGTCTGTTCCTAATATTGTGTTTTGCAAAAATGACTTTCTGCCAAATTTCTTGCGGCGCATTCATCTTTGCTATGATGGTCTTTTCGGAATGCTGGTACACTGTAAAAAAGTCGTTTAGGTAAAAGCGTGCTTTCTGGAGTATGTTGTCGGTTTTAAAACTGCGCTTCATAGGGGAGCTCGGGCGAGAGAGGAAATGCCGCGAGAGTTATGGGAACCTTTGC
>BHDV01065670.1:6656-34435 GCA_005406045.1 Adoxophyes honmai
GTCTATCCATACTCGACACTTATGGAAATGTTGTCTACCCATACTCGACACTTATGGAAATGTTGTCTACCCATACTCGACACTTATGGCAATGTTGTCTATCCATACTCGACACTTATGG
Organism: Adoxophyes honmai; assembly: GCA_005406045.1. Lineage (NCBI taxonomy): Eukaryota > Metazoa > Arthropoda > Insecta > Lepidoptera > Tortricidae > Adoxophyes > Adoxophyes honmai. The sequence goes on from BHDV01065670.1 coordinate 6,778, forward strand.
CAATGTTGTCTATCCATACTCGACACTTATGGAAATGTTGTCTATCCATACTCGACACTTATGCAAATATTGTCTATCCATACTCGACACTTATGCAAATATTGTCTATCCATACTCGACACTTATGCAAATATTGTCTATCCATACTCAACAATAGTCACAAATTTCATAGTATTGCATCTCTATTTTTAACCTTATTTAGCGAAAAGTTGCTTAGAAACATGAAATAGTTCTTGACGTATGTATAGGTACGTATGGTTTAAGCTCTGCACCTACCTAAGGTAGGTAGGTAGTATGTACATTCCGACCACGATGAGTCAACTCTGTGCGTGACAGATAAGGTTGCGTTTGCGTCAATGGTTTTGCAATTATACAATCATTCAGGTAACCTCATAGAATAAAATTTACTAGTTGCCTACTCAGTCTTCATATTATAAAGTAATTCTAATTAGTCCGTTCGTTAGATTATGGAAAAATATAACACATTTTTTTCTTTTATCAAATGACAATGAATCGTCAAAGTTATAGATCATCAAACTTCCGGGGTGGGGACTTGTGACGATACATGATTTTACTTTAATATAATGTACTACACCTTTTTTTACTTGTAACAAATTTAACCTTTTAAAAGACTTTGTAAAAAAAAACTTTCTGCCAAGTTAGCAATGATCTTCTTTCCGAAGCGCTGGTAGACTCGAAAATAATGTGTAAAAGTACAAATAAAGTTTTGAATTTTGAATTTAGGGTCTTGATATTTTTGCCCCGTGTGGTGCCGAGTTAGAATAGCACTTCCCCCTTTCTTCCCATGGGTGTCGTAAGAGTCGACTTTGGGAAAGGGTTAGTGTATTGAGGGCGATGGGCTAGCAACCTGTCACTGCAATATCACGTTTAACCATCTGGTTACCCTGAATTTGCTAAACGTGGCACTGGATTTTTGAATTAATGTGCTCTGCTACCCCTCTTGGGAATATAGGCGTGAGAATATGTATGCATGTATGTATGTTTTGTTTTTCAGAGAGCGGCCTCATCGCGAGTTTGAGCGCGAAGCTGGCTCCGCAACTGTCCCCTCGCACGTCCCGCCGCGCCATCTCTACCATCTCGCCGGCCGACTCGCCGCCCAAAGGCAAAGGTTAGCGCGCCATGCAACCAGCTTTAATTCTAAATTTTTAATTCTATTTTAATTAAATTTAAAAATTTAATTTTTTCTATTTTTGTTTGTTGTATTCAGTCAATTGTTTTGACCAAATTGCCTGAAAATAAACGATTTTTTAAAGATCTCAATTTAAAAATTCAACATACATACAATCACGCCTGTCCCGAATAGGGTAGGCAGAGCACACGAAGCGTGACATAGACAAAAACATGACGACTTTTTCACGCTTCGCAGCCACTTCTAAGTCGGGTGTACCGAGAACTTTGTTGACAACGAATATACGAAACGAGTGAACCGATTTTGATTAAAAAAAAATATTATGCTAGAAGTGGCCACAAAACATGAAATTGTGTGCTCTGCCTACCCTGTTTGGGAATACAGGCGTGATTGTATGTATGTATGTATGATTTTAACGCTCGCGTGATATCGGGTTTGGAGTTACAGTTCTCCATTTTTCCATGAATGTCCAGAAAACAAAAAAGTAAAGAATAGAAATAAACAGATGAAAACCAGCTGTAGGGGTCAGCCGCATGTTGTCGGTTTTAGTATTATACCACTCCATTTTTTACGTCAATGCCCAGTCATTTTTATTTCGTTCTTTATTAGGAAAACCTCCAATATTAACGGAAAATGTCATCCATGACATAGCTTTCGGGATAATGTGGCCATAATGACGTTGCGTCGCTATGGAAACGAACAATTGTACTGATCAATTGTTCGTAATGATTGTGTGGTTAACCAAGATATTCTTCATCATCAGACCGAATGAGACTCGATACGTGACGTTCCACTTGTTACAACTGAATTATTTTTACTTCCTACACAAAAAGAGGGGAATCAAATGACGTTCAAACCTATGTACGAATCAAAGGAAACTGACTTATGAGTAAAAAAGTGCGGTCAAAATGACGTTGCGTTGCTATAGAAACGAACAATTGCAGAGTGATCAATTGTTCATAGTGATTGTGTGGTTAACCTAGATATACTGACGATCACATCATCAGACTTGACTTACGTGACGTTCCTCTTGTTACCACTAAACATAGAGGACAGATCCACTAGAGTACTAATGTCATTTTGGTTGTTCGGAGGATCGGTAGACCATCGATCAATGATAGAATGGAATAGTCGACGTCAATCGATAGTTTCTACCAGATCAATCGGTCGGTCGTCGATCGAGGGGATGGATCTATGGTAGAATGAAATAGAAGAATGGAATATAGCCGGGGTTAATCGATCAGCGTTGACCGGTGCCATAGACCGGCAATCGATCGTATCTGTCAATCAATTAAAGCTATCAGACCAGTCTATCAACTGCGATCGACGTTGAACGATGCCGTCTGGTAACCTTAACGTGTTGAGAAATCAGACGTCTACTTTATACATATTCTCACGCCTGTATTCCCAGGCAGGAATATAAGGAATAGGCAGAGCACATGAATTCAAAAATCCAGTGCTACGTTTAGCAATTTCAGGGTAATCAGATGGTTAAACGTGATATTGCAGTGATAGGTAACTAGCCCATCGCCCACCATTCACTAACCAAAGCCCAGAGTCGACCTCTTACGACACCCAGGGGAAGAAAGGGAATACTTTACATTACTTATAAAATAATAATGGGCGTTGTAAAGTTTATGAATGGTTTAGTTGTAAACATGTTTTTCATCCGCTAGTAAACACCTGACGTATGAAAATACCCGTTCGCTATAAACAAACATAGTAAACAAGCGATCTTGAATGAAGTTGTTTTGCTGGGTTCATTCAGGATGAGGATATTGTGGAATAAATAGTACATAGGTTAGGATTGTGAGTCAATGTTACAATGGATCGTTGGCTTTAGACTGAGGTTCAAGTGAAAATCCCCGCGTGGTAACGAGTTTAGAAGAAAGAAAGAAATCATTTATTTCAGACATCAGAACGACAATTATTGTTTTTCCGTAGGTGTCTTAAGATGAATGGATGTGTTGGGAGGGGAAGACCTAGACGGACGTTCCGTGACCAAATCGCGGACGTTTTAGAAACAGGTCAGGTCAAGAGTACCCGAAATCGACGAGCATGTATGAAAAGACTAATGAATGTGGATGAAGCAAAAGAGGTATGTCAGGATCGTAGCAAGTGGAACAAAGTGGTCTCTGCCTACCCCAGTGGGAAAGAGGCGTGACGGTATGTATGTATGTATGTATGTATGTCTTAAGATGCGACTAAGGAAATAGGTTTAGGTATGTTTTAGGCTTGAAACCTGTCACTTACCTATTATAATGTCTCTTACATCTGTTTTAAAGTCTAAAATTACGTTTGAAGTGGTTGCGAGACGTGGTATAGTTTTTTCTGAGCGTTTTGTGTGCTCTGCCTACCCCGTTTGGGAATACAGGCGTGATGTATGTATGTATATTGTGAGAATATTTTGGTATATTATAAAACATTTTTGAACTGGTTTATTATGTTGGTGTTGCCGTGTGGTGCCGGGTTAGAACAGCACCTCCCCCTTTCTTCCCGAGGGGCCGTAAGAGTCGACTGGGAAAGGGTTAGTGTATTTCGGGCGATGGGCTAGCAGTCTGTCACTACAATATCATGTTATACCATCTGATTACCCTAAAAATTCCAAACGTGGCACTGGATTTTTGAATTCATGTGCTCTGCCTACCCCTCTTGGGAATACAGGCGTGAGGATGTATGTGTGTGTGTTTTTATTATGTTATGTTCGTTCGTACATTTTCCCCCACACAATGCACTCATTTGTCTAACTAGTGTGTTTGTGTGTGAAGGTACCAAGCCGTCGCTGCAGCCCGCGTTCCTCGACAAGCTGTCGGCCACCATCCAGCAGCAGCGCCGCCAGCTGGACTCGGCGCGAGCTGCCCAAGTGCGGGAGAAGATCAACACGCGTGCTCAGGTGAGAACCTTTTTAGGGTTCCGTACCCAAAGGGTGAAAACGGGACCCTATTACTGAGACTTCGCTGTCTGTCTATCCGTCTGTCACCAGGCTGTATCTCACGAATCGTGACAGCTAGAGAGTTGAAATTTTCACAGATGATGTATTTCTGTTGCCGTTATAACAACAAATACTAAAAACAAATTAATAATAATAATTAAGGGGAGCTTCCATAGAAAAAACGTGTTTTTTTTGCTGTTTTGGTTCTATTTAAATAACCGTAACTGGTAAATACTTGAAATGCACACAGAATGTTTAATTAAATATCTACTTTAAGAGTAAAAAAATAAATTTAAATATAATTAGTATTTAAGGTGGGCTCCCATACAAAAAACCTGATTTTTTGCAGTGCGTGCGCGAATCCAACTCGCACTTGGCCGGTTTTTTTCTTTTTTTTCTTTTGACGGAGTGTAAATACCCTACGCATACGCCCGGGCATGGGTAGTGCCCGGGGTTATATGGGACTCTTACCCCCGTCCTCTTCCCGAACGGAAGGGGAGAGGGGAATATACCCACTAAATCCTCTCCGGTGTTGTCGGCTCGCCGGGTTGGGAGACGCCATGGGATCCCAAAGATTCTACCGATGACGTCTCCCCACACTTTCACGCCAAAGGAGTAGTAATACCACTACCCCTACCTCCATCGTGTGGTACTAAGCGCAGTAAGAGCCTACACGAACTAACGCGTACTATAAGCGACGTTCGCCCGCCAATATATCTCCCTTCGCGATTCTCACTCATATTTATATGTACGCGAGACTTAAATCACGATTTTATTTACCGTCTCGACGTTACATCACAAATAGTATCGTATCTATTTTAACAGTCTTCGCATAGTACCTAACTATACGTATAAATTTCTTAAAAATCTGCCACTGACGCTGTAGACATCATTTTCCATGGTACAGTACGTAGAAAAATCAGTCGTCACCGATTACACGTTGCGGTTATCCTGACGCAGCGACGAGAACGTATCATGGACTTGTCGTCAAGGCGTGTTGCTAACCAGCCTTTTGGATTTGCCGTAAAGGATTTTTCGCTATTCACTAACAGCCTGCTATTAATACAAGTAACAAAAGATTTTTTTTTCTTTCATCGGTTTTCAAACTTAAAATTATGCTAGAAGTGGTTTTGTCTACGTCAAGTTTCGTATGCTCTGCCTACCCCATTCGGGAATATAGGAGTGATTGTATGTTGTTCTTGTATTTTACGTTATTTTATGTCTAAGTAACGTATCCAACTCTGCACAGTTGGGCCTTATTCACTGGGGTGTTACTATAACTAAACTTTTCACGTTCATTTCATTATACGTCACTCGTATTTCAAGGACCCCTGTTATATAACAACCGCATTTAACTTTTTTACATAAATGCGGCGTAGGGAATCCCTACAAGCAGTGACTAACTTAAACGTTACTGACGATTGAGTAACGAGTGACGTAGGTTCGATGCGATTTGTTCGAGACCTTGACTGTGTATTGTACTCGGTAACGCATTCATATACATACATGGCACCAATTGGGGTAGGAAGAGCACACGAAACGCCACAATATACTAAAATCATGACAATTTCACGATTCATAGCCAATTCTAGCATATTTTTTAGGTTTTAAGTTAAAACGTACAATAGTGACAGGTTGCTGGCATGTCGCCTAAAATGTACATTGCCCTATTTCCATAGTAGCATCTTACGACATCCACGGGAGAAATAGAGAGGTGATATTCTAAACCCGACACGGCAAAGTACTTAGCACTGACAAGTATAACTAAATGTACTTTTCCTGCTAAGGTAATTACAAAAGAATCGGATTGCCGAGGAAACTCATTTAATATTTGAATGTCATGTCTAGTCGTTAGTTGTAAGAATTTTACGAATAAAGATTCGGTCACTGCGGGTTTTAAATACGCCGTGTACAAGGGTCTAATAGAGATAGAGCAATAACTATAGCATGCTTAATGTATGAAGAAATGTTATGTTTTACGACTAAACTCTAAATATACTACATACAGTAACGAGATTCAATTTAAGACCATTTTCCCGGAACTTTTATATGATCACTCATTCCCAATAAGAAAACAACTTTACTTAAATATAGTGAATCGGTAAAAGTCGGTTGATGTTTTCCTGTTGAAATAAGGGGGTATTTTCTTTTTTTCCGAAACGATTTGATGTCTGTTTATTTCAAACTGTTTGTCGATTCACTTCGATATAATTGTAAACGGATTCCACATTATGTTACTTAGTTTGAAAATATTAGGCTGTATGGACTTTGTACCCTTTGTGTCTCACAAAAATTAAAAGCAATCCATTTCTTTTTCAGCCGGACCCGCGAGTATGCCACACAAGTTTAATGGAGCAGATAAAACGCGGCGCGACGCTGCGTCGCAACAAGCACTGCAACGACCGCTCTGCGCCTAAGATACGCTAGACGGCGTAACACGTTGCACGGTAACTAACGGGCCTACTCGACACAGCGCGTAGCGTTACACGCAACGTTGCAATTGAATTAGATGACGCGTGACACGTTACACGCGGTGTTATTTGTAACTAGTAGACAACTCGACATAGTCTGTAACACATGACATGCAACGTTACTCTGTAACCAGCGGACTAACTATATGCCGGGTGTAACACGTTACACGCAATGTTACACTGAAACTAGCAGGGAAATTCGACACAGGGTGTGACATGTTACATGCATTGTAGCAATGTATCTAGTAGTCCTATTCGACACAGCGTGTAACACGTTATATGCAGCGTTGCACTGTAATTATATTTAGCGGGCCTATTCGACAATGTGCAACATGTTACACGCAATGTTACACTGTAATTTGTGGGCCTATTTAGATATGGTACGTATCCTGTATTGTAGAGAAATTTCTCTAAGAGCTGTATTTGACCAATTGCTATTTGCATTGGTATACTTTTAATTGAAGTGTTATTTACAACTGTTTAAATAAAGCTGTTTCGAAAATCAATAATCTCTTTGTCTAAAGAGGCCTTCATAATTGCAAAAGATTGTGTGAAACATGGCACGAGGAAAAGTGATGTTACGCGCAACGTGAGCTGTAACATCGATAAGTCTGATTGAGGCATTGATAACTAAAATGGACTAAGCGGGCTTGTGGTTGCGATCATCACATTAAAGTGTCAAGATTTTGTATTTTAGTCCATTTTCGCTCTCACTCCCTCACGTTTGCGTAATAGATTTAGACGGAACTGATGTTACGCGTATCATGTCTTGTAACAGTGTAACGTGCATTGTAACAGTGTTTCTATGGCTTTAAATAAGGCGCATTAGTGTAACGATTCGGACGTTGCGTGCGACAAGTCGCGACTGATTCGAAGACCTGAAAAGAATACGATTTTAACGAAATGCATGAGTGTATTTCATGTTCGAGATTGAGTGTTTTATATAACTGGATTTTATATAGATAAGTTGATGTTTTGACTGCTATATGTTATTATTTAAGACAACTTTCCCATGGAAAATTACATGTAAACCATCTGACAGAGTATGTTGTTCAATACGGCAATCAAAGATTTTAACATCAATGTACCTACAGATTCATATCAGAGATACTTTAGACTTTTGTACCTTGTAAATGTTTAGTTTATATGAACTTTGAAATACAATGTAACATTATGCTGACGTACAACACTGACAAGGGTGTGGTGGAAAACGCTTTTTACCACTGTGAGTACTTTAGTATGACAGACATTCGGTAAATACAAAAAAAAGTAAGTTTGCAAAGCAGCAGTTTCTTAACGCATCTAGTAACAATTTTATTAATATTGAAATCTCGCTATCAAAATTTACATGAGATTAAAAAAAAAAGAAATGCCTGTATTTTCTTTCAATTTACAATTTTTTTACAAAATTGACCATTTAAAATAAAATCTTATTTCTATGACTTTTTAGATTAGTTTCTAACTAGCTTTAGCTAGCCAATAGAGATATTGACTGGGTCAAAAATATGTAATTCTAATTAGTCCGTTAGTTACATTACGGAAAAATATAAGACACATGTTTTTTTGTTTACAAATAACTAAACATACAAAGTTATAGATCATCCAACTTCCGGGTTGAGGGCTTGTGATGTTCACGCCTTGGTAAAAATTGTACCATATAGTGACGTCACGCGAAATTTTTAAGCACTGTAATATCGTCATTTTTGTCAAAGAAAATAAAAAAAAATGTCTTTAATATTTTTTGGTTATCCATCTGACGGACCGAATACTTTTTTTTTGTCGTGCCCTATTATATTAGGCTTTCTGATGGTGTCAAAAATATGATTCGTTTTTCCTGTTAATACCAAATCCCGCTATAGGCTTATGACCAATTCGATTGATAAATTATTATATTACGTCAGTCTCCGTCGTCAAACGCAGCAAGGGTTCTAATCAGTCGCCGAGCTACGTTCCCACAATTATGAAATACCATATAACTTTATGAAAATCTGGAGGAAGGAAGTCGGAACTGCTATGACACCCTTACAAAGATAACGCGAAGGAGGCGAAATATGAACGTGGGATTTTATATTAGTTATACTAGATAGTGTCGCGTTGAACTATAGTCACCGTGGAAAGCTTAGATAGTCGAAATTCAAAATTCAAAACTTTATTTAGGCAAAGAGCCTTTACACGTCATTTTCAAGTCTACCAGCGCTTTGGAAAAATCATCGTTGCCAAGAAGAATGTGCCGCAAGAAACTTGCCAGAAATATATTTTTTTCAAACTAGGTAAAGCCTGATAACTTTCTATTTGGCCCTCGCCATGTTGCGTATTTTCAGTGGTACTAATTTCTTTTACTGGCAATGATTACACTTTGACATCAGACGTTGAATGTCATCGAATGTCACCGACGTAAACAAAACGAAAATATATCGCGATACGATTTTATCATAAAAATGCCGAAAAATATTCCAAAAAATGCAAGAAAAACCTTTTAAATACAATGAAGTATTTAAAGTACGGTCTTATTAAAATTACGTATTTTTATCCCAGTCGACATCCCTATTTTATAATGGTTTCACTGCACTTAGGACCCCACGAGCTACAATGGCAAAATATTTTTACATGGGCCAATCTGCTTTTTTGTATGGTTTGTCCTGTGAGTCAAGACTATTGTGATAGAGTTCCTTGGAAAAAGTCATAATGTAAATGCTGTTTTATAACTGTCACAATCTATACTAAGGACTGAAAATCCTAATTTTACTGGATGACTCTGGATACGTTACTATGGCCACTAGGAGGGACAGAATAGTCGATTGACCCACATAAAGTCAGAATTATAAGTAATTTGTTTTTTTTTTCATTTCTTTTTCTGTAAATATGTGCTTGGAGAAAATGCTGCTTTGAAACGGGATATGATAGCTACAGCCCTATTTTTTATGGTCGTGTACCTACTAGAGCTGCAAAGGTGATGTGATATCTAGATACTACCTGTCTCTAGTAAAACCATACGGAAAATAGGGTTATTGTTTGTATTTGACTAACACTTCAAATAAATTACTATTGTATTTACCGCTGAATCAAATGTTTAAACATACTCGTGAAAAATTGTTGCCTTATTCTTGCTGCAATTTTCATAATCTTATATAGGTTGATTCCAAATTGATGATACAAAATAAGTGTTTCTTAATCAGTTAATGCTGGATAATGGAATGAACAAACTCATTTGTTTTAATCAGTCGTATTAAAATTGAAGTGTCCATACATTACAATCGTGATTTCATTACACTTTGAAAATCTAAATTTTTATCGGGCTATGTTTAATTTTAATTCATATCTTAGTAAGAATCACTAATTTTGTATTATCAATTTGAAGTCACCTGTATGTTGATCTGATCTTTGCGATCATTGACATCCATAATATACCTACACCTACGTCACATAGCGCACATGTCGAACATCAAAATAATAATATTGACAATTGAGCGAACTTTACTCCGTGCGAGTAAAGAGGTTATTCTTCGTAATGAAAAATCACTGACTTGGACAATAGCAAGTAAGATGATTTCTCGGAAAACTAGTTTTAAGTGAAAATTATATTCGATACGATACATAATGCTTGGGATTATGATTTTTCAATGTAATACGTTTCTTCGAATGGTGTCTGATAAATTAGGATAAGTAGTTTGTGTAACAGGTGTACTCAGATCCGTTTAAATGTTTCAATAATACATAATCAACATGAATAACATTGATATACAAATTAATACATATCTTTGACTTCAGACGAATTTTTCGAACGTGTATTGTGAGCGTTTCGGTCGGCCATTTTGTAATCGTCCGCCATTTTAGAAAAACCGACGCGCGAGCGATATTTAAAATAAATGTCGAGTATATGTGTAATGTTTATATGATTATTATATTTATAAGTATCACTTGAATCTTTTATAAGAAAGGTAGGTAGTTAATGTGGCGAAGTAAATGAGGCTAACTAACTTATTATTTTTTTAATACGCAAGCTTATATCGAAATAGTAGATATATAATAGCTATGTTCTTGTAGATATGCTCGTTTCTGTACATTGAAATATCATGTCCTATGTAACGAATATTTTCTAAGACTAACTTTTTGATTTCTGTTATTTTGGTCTGGTTACGAGCTGTACTGATATTTTGTAGTTTGAGTAAGTGTGTTTATAATAAAACTAGCTGTGTAGGGTAGCCGACATATCTGTTAAAACAATACATATAATTAAACGTCCATAAAACCTATCGTCGATTTTATGACCTTGCTTTTTGGTGGAGCGGGATACGCGGTGAAAGATTCTAGGAACTGACACATGTTTAAAACTAAACGAAAATGAGCGGTCGTGTATTTATAGGTTATCAGTTTCGTGTTTTTTTTTCTATGACAAGACACACAAAGTTTAGTTGAAACAAAACAGCCATGGCGGCCGGCGGGTCACTCACGATCTAATTGAGTTTCCAATAATTATCCAAATATAAAGAGTAGTGATTTTTAAAAGATCCATTTTTGTCATATGAGTCACCCATAAACGAAACGTAATACTCTGTTTCAGTTGATGATGTAAACGTTTACTGACGTTTACTGACCGAAGCAAATACCTAGTTTACCAACACAAAAAATGACTCTTTCGCTTGATTTCTTACAAGCACTTGGAATGGAATTGTGTTTTCCTGGAATGATAAGGTTGGGTAAAACCTTCTCCGTACGTCTTTAACTCCCCCAATCCGATCATTTGTCGAATGCCCGGCTGGTTTAGCACGGCAAGGAGGAGTAGTAGCGCGCGAGATAATCTACCTGTCACTGTTTTACTAGAGACGACATAAAATTACAGGTATATTCCGCGCGTGAGACCGCTTGTCGCCATGCTAAGTATTTTAAGTACTATTTCCACCTTTCTTAGTAAAATATTATGACTCGCCGCCAAATAAGTTACATTTTTGAGGCATTTTCTGGAAAGAGCGTTTAAAATACGACTTTTTTTGACTTACCATAGTCTATTAGCACACGTGTGTAATATACAATTATCATTATCATACGCGAACAATAACGGGTTAAAAGCTATGCGATTCTGTTGCCTAATAAAAAGACAGTTCTCTTCACCAAACTGTTTCGGATTTTTACATACATACATACATATTCTCACGCCTGTGTTCCCAAGAGGGGTAGGCAGAGCACATGAATTCAAAAATCCAGTGCCACGTTTAGCAAATTCAGGGTAACCAGATGGTTAAATGTGATATTGCAGTGACAGGTTGCTAGCCCATCGCCCACAATACACTAACCCTTTCCCAGAGTCGACTCTTACGACACCCACGGGAAGAAAGGGGGAGGTGCTATTCTAACCCGGCACCACACGGGCCTCGGATTTTTAACATACTAATAATGAAATATTTTAAAAATAGTCAGCGGCGGGACCGTTGGCCATTGATTTTAAATAATACTATTTAATATATTTTTCAGTAAATCATATTTTAGAATAGTATTATTTGCGCCCTATGATATCGCCGACTGGCGCTTAGAAGCTTCTTTCAGGTAAATGTAGGTAAACATAAAATGTCATGCTAGACAAGGGAACCTTTATGAAATTTACTATGAAGACGATGATAAAGTTGGTCAAGATACTATCTTCGATCGCAGGATACTCATTCTCACGTAATTCTGATCAGCTGATTTAACAAGGCGCGATTTCAATTGCGCGCGAGACAGACTATACCTGTCACTTTCGAACTGGAGATATCAGAAAATGACAGTATCTCTCGCGTCTTGCCATGTGACTACAGAATTGCGATTGGAAAAAACGATAATGGCATGTGTCGAATGATTCCCTTTACTAAAATCGGTCTTCTACTATTTATAGCACGCGCTTTGCCGATATTTAATTAAAAAAACTTTTACCCGGTTTGGCTATGGGTCACAGATGTGATATAAATGTCAATTTATTTATTTACATAATTTCTGGTTCTCATTACGTATCCTGCTCTGTCGATCTGAGTGACTGTCGCATGTAACAGTAAAACATAAGTAAAAAATGTATTGATAATAAATTGGTGAATTAAAATGATTATTGTCCCCTATTCCGCTTGTTTTATTTTGTGTATCAAAACCCTATATTTAAATCAAACTAATCTAATGATTCACTGTGTGCGCTGCAGGTTCATTGTAGACCTAACCCTTCTTTCTTCCTAACCTTTTTTTCTTTAAATAAAAAAATGTTTCTGTTCAGTTTTAGGCTATAATTTTGACACCAAAATAAAACTCGATACCTTTAACAAGTGAATGGTCACCCAAAATTTTGTTCAAATACGGTCACATAGGCCCAACTTATGAAGTTACAAATTTTCAATGGTTCATTGTTCGACACCTCACCCTACAAAAAGTATAGAATGTGCAGCCGTTGGGTTGTCAACTGTAGTAATTGTTTTTTTTAATAAACCACAATTTGGTGACACAAGAGAACCGAAAAATGGGCCTTAGCTCAGCATGAGTTGCTGCACCAGTATTACTACTACGCTATTCATTGCTAATCGTTAGTTCATGAATATAGACAACGTACGTTTGCGGTGTTCTTTGTTCTTAAATACAGACGACGCAAAATGCGGTTACTTGACAGAACCTAAATCGATCAAGACCGCTAATAATAGGATGAAACATATTAAAAAAAAAGTAGTTATACAGGGTGGCCGGAAGTTGACCGTAAATATTTTAAACGGTGGTCGAGTATACGCGTCTGAAAGCCCACTTATAAAAATATATAACATAATATACAGTGTGTTACGGGGTGCGGGCATTTCTTGAAGCAGTGTTAAGAGATGCGGTTTGTTAATCTAACCATTAACTTAATTTCATTAAAAAACTAAATTTCACATTGCGTTACTTTTCTAACAAAAGTTTAATTGCAAGCAATGTACAGCAAAGTTTCTGTCACAAAATGACAAATCAAATGTCATCTTAATATTAACTGGAAGTTAAGTGAAGTTAAGTTACGCATACATTGAAGACTCAGAAAATGGAAGAATTGCATTTGTGGCTTTATTTTAAATAATTATGATATGCTAATACTTGCAAACGATTGCTAATTTGATACATTATCGTCAGTTTTAAATAAATGCCCGCACGCCGGTAACACACTGTATGTAAGATTTTGTTATAAACTTCTTCAGGAAATAAAAATGTTGGAAAGTAGGTAATAAATTTTCGTAATTGGCGTATTGATAAAGCTTTCTGAAGGAATAGGCATGTCGACTGCTTTAAAGATATGTAGGTACCTAATTCGTTGTACGATGTACTAAAGGGAGGCCAAATTAGGAGTACCCGAAACCGTCGAGCGTGTATGACGAGAGTTATGAATGTGAGTGAAGCGAGAAAAGTACCTATGTCAGAAAAGAAGCGAATGGCGCTCTGTTGTCTCTGCCTACCCCGCAGGGAATAAGGCGTGACGGTTATGTTAGGCACCTAATTCTAGTTAGTCCTTTTGTTAGATTATGGAAAAATATGAGACATGTTTTTTCTTTTATGAAATACCTAACTAAACATCTACAAAGTTTATAGATCGTCAAAATTTCGGAGTGGGGGCTTGCGACGTTACGCCTAGGTAAAAAATGTACCAAGGCGAGACCACGCGAAACTTTTGAGCGCTGTTAATAAAAAAAAATGTGTGTACAATATTTTTTGGTAATCTATCTGACGGACTAAATATTTTCTTAATCTTCAACCTATGCTGGGATTATAAAGAAAAAATGTATATGTCACCGGAAAATAACACAATCCGTAAGTTTATAAATTTACGAAAAATCTCTAGGAAATTTATAAACTTCCGTAAGATTCCAAACGGGAGACAAATTGTATTATTTTACGGCCGCATTTTCGTAAAATAATCAACTTAGGTTAGGTTAGGTTAGATTATATTTTATTAATTTAGGTCAGATTAGGTTTTGTTATGTTAGATTAGGTTAGATTATTTTAAATTTTGCAAAAACGTGGGCGTAGAATCATTTTTTATTTCTCGTTTGTAATCTTATGGAAGTTTATAAATTTCCTAGGAAATTTATAAACTTACGGATTTTGTTATTTTCTGGTGACATATATGAAGAAAATTACATCATTAAGTAGAAAGATAATCATGAATGACATCACTTCTGTAACTTTTAAGTTCTAAGTATAGTTACCAAATGTTATATGCATATTCAGGCCCCTGTTGTTTTCGTTTTGTTTATCCTTAAATCGTTTATATCCTTACCTATATAAAGTGGAAGAGTTTGTTTGTTTGAATGCGCTAATCTCAGGAACTACTGGTTTGATTTGAAAAAATCTTTTTGTGTTGGATAGACCATTTATCGAGGAAGGCTTTAGGCTATATATATATATATTTAGGCTATATATCACGTTGCGACCAGTAGGACCGAAGTAACATTGGAAAATGTGAAAAAAACGTAGAAAAATAGAACCCATTCCACGTGGACGGAGTGGACAATAAAATGTTCTGATTCTGAAAATTTCCTAAAAGTGATTTCGAAACGTGTATACAAATAAAGTCATGAGTGCAGCATTTCCTTGTGCTAATTAATTAATTTTAATTGCATTACTCCATTTTGAACTTTGAATTTGTTCGTGGTTACAGATTTTCCTCGCCATTATTGGTAATATAAAGCATTTCACCAAGAGAGGGAAGCCATTGGCAAATCACTACCCATGGCAGTATGTTCGGTTGTATATTCCATATAGGATATCGTAAGGTGCGTGTGTCTTTTTCGAGAGTGACATAGTTTTATATATGTGTGTGTATATATATTTAGATTTATCGTCGTCAGTGAAAGTAATTTAGTGTTTAGTGAGTCCGTGGAGAGTGTCAGCTTTAAAAGAGAAGAAACAAGTGGATTTCATTTTCATTGGATTGGTCCGGAAATTTAGGTAAGTTAATCTGTATATTTAATCAACGTAAAACCAATCAACAGCTTTGTTTTATTCTATTTCGTAAGTCAGGAGATAAGGAAGCGTTCAAGTATTACGTAACGCAATTTTTGAAGATTTTTCGACCCTTCTGCACTCCCCTCCCCCTCTATGAACGTTACGTAGGTAACACCAGTGATGATTTTTACTACACTGAACTATGTGATACAGTTCTGTGATTTTGACCTAAAGGTTATGTTGCACAAAGTGGCTAAATAATGCAGCAATGCAAAATTAGGGGATACCAACTTCGAAAACAAATTAAAAATGGCACAGATACAATACTGTCGAGGGTTCCTCCGTAAACAAAAGGGGTTCCTTTGAAAAACAAAAGAAAAGCGACGTATTTAATCGAGGTGTTCTCGTAAAGTTTAAAGGTAACGGTTAAGGTTGCCAACTTGGGACATTTCCCCCCTATTTTTTACTAAAATACAATGTTACGTAACGCTTTGTATGGACCCTCTCCCACCCACGTAACGTATCGTAACATTTCACAACAACCCCTCCCCTAAATTGCGTTACGTAATACTGGAACACCCCTAACCTTGACAGAGTTTAGAAAAAGGTTAAATAATAGGTCCTACTGCTAACTATGTCCTAAAAAATCTCAATTTTACATGGTGACTCAGGAGACGTTACAGGCATAACATCTACTTGGAGAGAGATCTCACTATATTGAAGAGTTCCCACACAAGTGTACAAAATTTCAACTCTATCAGTAAACTAGAAGTAGAGCAAATACAAACTTGCAAGGTTCGATTATTGCTAAATAAATAGCTAAACTAAAATAAAAGCTTGTAAAATAAAATTGGTCTTATAATATTGTTGCCATAAAAGTCAAAAAGTAGAGAATTTTGTCATGAAAGCGGCGCTCTCTTTCTGTCGCTACAAGCTTCAAATAAAAGGCTACGCGAGAGATTAAATTTATCTTAAAATATACCGTAACTTATTTACTTTGTCGCCTCTTACGACATCCACGGAAGAAATGGAGAGGTGTTATTCTAAACTCGATACCACACGGAACAAAAGTTTGAGGTAAATATTCCCAAATAATGCTAATCTAATTATTGGTTCCTTCATTGTTATTCGGCGTTTAATTATTTAGGGGAACCCCGTCGCTTTACAGCATAGATAAGAATGTTTGCCGAATAATGTCCATTGTTTTGAAATCTTAAGGAAATAAGTTATATTTGAAGCCGTAGGCTAGCAGCCTGACGTTATTTTACCTCTTAACTAAAAACCTAAAAAAAATGCTAGGAGTGGCTAGGAGACGTGAAATGGTCATGGTTTCGACTATGCGTTTCGTTTGCTCTGCCTATCCTGTTTGGGAGTGCAGGCGCGATGTGTCTGTAAATTTAGTTTTTTTTCCAACAAAATCGGAAAAAATAGACGATTTAGAAGACGTTTGTGGGAAACCCTCCAATAGAAAGAGAGATCTCTCTCTAGGCAGATGGGGACCGAGGTCCACAGAGAGATAGTTGGAAGTTGTATTTAAGCAACCGAACTTCGAAACTTCTCTAGCGTCATGTAGAACAGTTTTTGGTAGCTGATGACGTAGATGACACTTGTCGAAGAAGTTGACGATAGGTGGCGCTAGGGTCGCTACACGTTTAACAACAAGACAGACAGACAGATAACAAGAGTCTGAATAAGCTCCGTAGCTCAATAACAGGTAGTCAAATATATGTAGATATACCTGCCTCTTTTTAAATTATTTCCTTAACCTTTTGACCGCCAAAGACGCCATATCACGTCATCGCAAGTCAGTGCCCGTGACGCCACGACGTTAAATGGTGCGTCGAAGTTATTGCGAAAGAACTGAAATATAAAATGCTGCAACATTTTTTCTAGGTTTACTTTATTTATAGGTAGTGTAAGTTATTTTATACCTAATTTAAATAAAATAATACAGCACCATTCCAAAAAAAAACAAGCATTATCTAAGAGCCGACTCACGTCGTGGCGTTAGGAGCACAGCGTTTCACTTCGCGCCTTGGCGCTCAAAAGGTTAAATTTATTAATTGTCAATTGTATAAATACAATTTTATTCTGCCGTCATAAAAGACGTCGTGACATACGTCTATTCTTTATGCTACCCTTAAAAACATACTAATTATTTGTAGACTCCAGACTAGTAACCAAAACTTCTTTGAAATTATTTTGTAGGTATACGCAATTGTACACTTGAAAGTTTTTGCGAAAGGCCATAGATCCTACGAACGTCATTGAGTCTTTGTTTTGCTACATAGTTGGCCTGTGTTGTTGCCGCTTATTTTTAAACCTTAGTCTATGATGTCATGTAGGTACCAAAAATTTCTAAACGGCCGATACCGCAATCAAGTTATCCTGTTTATTTTGTGTAAAGTGTATCGTTTCAATTCGCGTGACCACGCATTCTGCGCTATACTACCAAGCGACAAGTACAAAATTATGGTTTAAAACTTTTTTTTATTCAACTAGTTATGAAGTCTGGCTTGGTTTTTTTTATTCCAAGGTTCTTCAGGTATTATACTTTAATTCAAAAAGTTAAAGCTTGCTCATCCAAAAATAAGTCAATGCCCTTTTTCACAAAAAGTGAACCTTATTTTTTAATTTGGAGATTCTTAAAGTTTATTTTTTCAATTCCGAATTTACAGCACAATCGATGTCAATAATATAAATAAACTTCTATCTCAAATTTATCAGCTTTGTGACAATATTTACCGCCACCAAAACGAAAAAAAAGCGAAAGAAATCTTAGATCAGAAAGTGTACAAACTTTTTTTAACGCCCTAGTGAATGTCCTGTCGTGTGATGCGTATTCAAGCATAAACCCAGACTTGCGCAACGAGGATAATGTAAAAGTAAATTATAATAACGGGAATGTACCAGCATTATTCAGTTCTTAGACGGTCGCTAGATTGACTGGACAACAATATGGTTCTGCCTTAATAGTTTGTCCGTCAATAATTAATAACTAAACTTTATCCTATACCTTTTAGGGTTTGGAGTCATGGATTTATTCAAGAGGATATTATCGTTGCTGAGCGCTGTGCTAGCCGTGGAAGGGCTGCATTTACTGGGAGCTGAAGGTTAGTAAAAGCTTGTACTTTGTAATTTTTCACTCGAAGTTCGGTCCATAATCCTTTTTTAAGCTTTTTGGGCTGAAGAGCTGTGCTAGTGTTACCTAAACTAGGAGTTTTGGTGTTTCGAAATAAGTTGAGTTTAAAATGAGCTTAATACTAGCAATCCGTTTTCCTGCTTTGTCTGAGTAAGCGCTAGTCATGAGAATTGTTAACTGAGACACCTTTCCAATGACCATCGAGGCAGCTAATTTTTTACTTCATATGAATTGCTTAGTCTAAAAGTATATCAAATATATTTCTAATATATTTACGTGTTTTGAGTAATAAGAGTGAATTGTCAATGATACAAAATCATACTCACTGTAAATACGGATTTATCCCTAAAGGGATCGATCTCTACCAGTCAACCTTTAAGTGACAGTGTTTGTGTTGTGCTATCTCCAGTTGAACTAATTAAATGATCTGAAAATCATTGTATTGTATAGTCTCAATACTGTAACTACTTTTGACTTATCTTTATTATAAGCTTAAAAGTTATAACTTATACTCGCTGAAAGTCTTGTAATACTGCACAAAATTTGTATTAAAACTGTAGTTTCCAATTTAATAGTAAGTACTTGACACGTACGACTTGTAACAACTCCCCACATTTTTCCTTAAACATGCGTCATCTTTCATTGTTAAGTTGGTCGAATTGTCATAACCCATATCGTTACAAAAGCTATACCCTATTCACGGAGACAAGTTAATATAGCGCTCTCTCTCTCACGTAATCCCATGACCATGACAAAGACAGAAGTCTACGGCGTTTGACAATTTCGAAAATCGTGTTCCCATCTGGCTACTGTAATAAACACTTTGGCAGTTGATGACATTTGTGGAAGAAGTTCTAACTTGACGATTGGTGGCGCTAGGATCGTTACAATAAGGAACTTTTTCACAATTTCAGAGCAACCATGCGGAATGGAAGCGAGCTCCAACCTAATACACCACAACCCCTGGTTAGTTCTGCTGGAATACCACAGGCGCGGTTCCCTGGTGGACGTCAGGTGCGGAGGGACCCTCGTGGGAAGAAGACACGTGATAACGGCAGCACATTGTGTTAAGATAAAGGCTGATAAGTAAGTACATACATACATACATATTCTCACGCCTGTATTCTTAAGAGGAGTAGGTAAAGCACATGAATTTAAAAATCCAATGCCACGTTTAGCAATTTCAGGGTAATGAGATGGTTCGACTCTGGGAAAGGGTTAGTGTATTGTTATTGTGGGCGATGGGCTAGCATCCTGTCACTACAATATCACGTTTAACCATTTGCGAATGTGCTTACAAAGTTTGGCAAATAAATTATAAGAATGGAGACGGGAAATGTGAAAAATCTTAGTACATGACAACAGACTATAAGTACTGACAAACTTTGAACCATCCACTCTGAATAAGGAGAAAATTCTGTTCCAACGTATAACTTTAACAAATGGAAATGTGTATGGTAACGATTTCCGTAGCAAATCATTTGTTTTCAAAGATAAAGTTTGCCCAAGATATTTTTAGTATGCCTACTCACAAAATAAATAAATAAGAATAAATTGACTCATATTGTGTCCTGGATACCAGATAAGCTCATAACATAAATGATGAAATGTGTTGTAATTTAAGGAAATACTCTAAAATAAGACTTAATTCCGGTTAGAGTGATAACGGTTGCGGAATTGCGGCTATTTAAAGCAATGCGATATTATTTTTTACTATACCTTTTTGATGTTTAAAATAGCACGAGTCTATATTTTCATCAGGCCAAAGAAAAGGTAAAATGTTGATAATGAAAAACCAATTAAATTTCCACCTTGTCCAAGGAATGGGACGCGGTTGAGTCAAGTCACGTTCAGTTTTTGAAAACTTTTCCAAGGGCATACTCTCATTTTATAGACTAGTAAGCCTCCACTTTATCATAGGGCAATGGTCTTCCCTTTCTTCCCTCATTCTTCCTTATTTTCAGCATACACCTACTAAGGGTGATAAAAGCGTCTTCCTGCTATCTCCTCTAAATTTAACCTCTGCATCTTTGCACATTTTAGCTTTACACCTACACCTATAATGCTAACGAATTGTAGAACCCAGTGCCTTGATTCTGTTTGTAGTGACCCTAGCGCTACCTACCTTACAGTAGTAGAACTTCTTCGACAAACTTTATCAACTGTCAAAGTCTTCTACATTGCACTAAGTTTCGAAGATACAACTTCCGACTTTCTCTGTGGACTTCAATCCCCAGGCATAACATCTGCCTGGAGAGAGATCGCTCTAATGCTTACTTTGTCACCTGTTTTAATATAATACTCGGTGACCCAATTGTTGTTGATACAACTAAGTTATCAAATACCAAAATTAAAGAAGAATTTATATCTTTTCAGGTACAAAGTACGTTTAGGTGAATACGACTTGAGGACCGAAGAGGATTGCGTGCAAGGCGCGTGTGCGGTAGCTAAGAGCATCGAGGTGGTGGATGTGGCCATACACCCGGCGTATGACGGCGCGAGCCACGACATCGCAGTTCTGACCCTAGGCAGCGACGCCCCATACACCGGTAAGTTAAATTCTGTGCCTCCTGTGATAAGTGATACAAGTCTAAAATCGTCATTTTACAGGAGAGCAAAAACAAGATTTAAAAAATCTGGTTCCACGCGACTGTGATTAAGTCCCGCGATACATAAATATACTATCGAACCAACTGATTCCTGACCCATCGGAGAACGTTGTCGCAATAAACGTTATTGAGATTTCGCCAGTCGAACAATGCAATGTCACTATGACGTTTACTGTAAATGGGTTCTATAATGGGTCAGGAATCAATTGGTACGATGGTACATTAAACAATATTAATTAGATTAGTTAGTTACAAATAGACATATTGCTCAACATGTTTACCGGACGAAACAGGTCCATACAACGTGATGTGACAATCCGTATAATGACAGCATACCCGCAACATGTAAAATAAATAATTACCTATTAAAATGACCCATTGCTTACCTATTCTATTCAATTAATGGTAAGCGGTTGCTTACGTCGACAGAACGTAACTTCGGATTTTCTGTTTAAATTATTAATATTAAGCATTTAAATTATTAATATTAAACCCACAATGAATAATCACACAATAGAACCGGAAACTTAAAAAAAAAACTGTCCGCAACGAAACGTCACTCAAATAGGTACCTAACAAACTTACAAAGATGATTTTCCTGTATAGTTTAAACTGCTAATTACCTCAATGTAGCATTAATAGGCAATAATTAGCTACTTAACTTTCATTAATAGGTATACCGATATTTGTGAATGTTTTACGCAACTACCTATGGTCTAATTTTAATCTCAGATACTAATTGTCAAGTGCAAATATAGGTATAAAATTCACAAACAATGATACCTACTTTATTTCATTGTTTAATGGTGTTCTCCAAACCATCGACAAAATTGCCCGTGTTGTACCTACTTATAAGAAAAAAAAAACTAGATGGTTGATTACCATCGACGATAATTAGATTATTTTGCAGTATAACTTACAAAAAACGGTACCAAATTTAAATTTATTGTTAACTTTTACATCAGCAGTGTCATTTTAGTATCTGATTTTAATGAATAGACCATAGTTGACATGCAGCGCCCTAGCACCACCTATCGTTGAGTTTTGAGTAGTAGAACTTCTTTTAGAAACGTCATCAGTTCTCAAAAACTGTTCTACATGACGGTCACCGAATTTCATTAATCGGTTGCATAGATACAACTTCCAACTATCTCTTTATGGACTTCGGTCCGCAGGCATAACATCGGCCTGGGGAGAGATCTCTCTATTGGAGTCACACACAGAAGTCACTAAAAGTCCCTTTTATTTTACACGTTTGATAGTAGTTGAACAGAAATATTAGAAGCAAATCAAAATTCACTAAAGTGTACAAGAAAAAATAATACCTATTCTACATGAAATTATCTGTCTGTTAACCACTTAATCGAACCGTTTGAAGCGCGAAAAAAGAACAGAGCTACTCTTGCATTTAGTTTATCAAAAGTGTTCAACCATAGACTAAAGCAATAATCATTATTTTTACAGATTTCATCCGCCCAATCTGCCTTCCATCGACTGCTCCCAAAAAGGCCACATTCACTGCAGCTGGCTGGGGTGAGATTCCTAAACTCTTCGAATACAGCGAAGTCAAGAAAGTCATACTCCTACCTCAGTGGGAGAGCGAGGCTTGCCAGAAAGCTTACCAGAACACGAAGTTGCCTGAAGACATCATATGTGCTGGTGGGGAGGACGGTGTGGATTCCTGCAGGGGAGATTCTGGTGGACCTCTGGTGGAATATAAAGAGAGTGCTGAACTGGCTGGCCTCACCAGCAGAGGTTTTACCATTTGCGGCACAGAAGGCAAACCGGGCATCTACACCAGTGTTCTCACTTATTTAGATTGGATTAAAAGTGTTATGGATAAAGTTTAGTCATTAGTTGTCTTGTTATTTAAAAAAGAGCATTTTGCTTGAGATCTGAGCAGCAGTACTAAGATAACTTGCCTACGAATGTAGTCCATTTGTGAAGTTACAGCTTCAATGACGTGATTCGCCATGCTTTGATTATGCTTGGAGTTTACACGACATTTAGGTTACTTTATAAGGTTGTCTAAATAGGTTGGATTAAAGCGAACGTTGATATTAACTGTTGTTTTATTATTATTACTTGATCTTCTTATTACGCTAAACAATCTTAAAAATTACGAAGATGAAGCCAGCTTGCATTTGGCGTGCCGTCGACATGGCAGCATGACACTTGCAAGTGGATTGTACAGTGGGTTTGCATTCTTGATGCAGTTGCACCAACTGCTTCAGAACTGCTACTTTGCAGCTGGGTTGCAGTTGAAATGTTGTCCGTCTGAACCGGCTTTAACGAGATGATTCCGCCAAACCATCGCGGTGTTCGCTGTGCTCTTATTGGCCGGCTCAATATCGCGCGTAACACTAGTGACAAGTCAATGGTTTGCGGAACTGGGTGGCCAGCATTGTCTCTCTAGTGGCTTTTTCCTCTATGGTACACAGTCATTCAACCGAAGAAAAGTGCCATTTAAACCTAGTGATAGTTTTAGGTTATCCGCAAAGTGGCAATGTCTTTTATTCCGATTGGTCGGGCGATAGAAAATTTAAAATATATTTCTAAAAACACACAAAATGTTTACGTACTTACCTAAATGAAAAAATGAAACACATTTGATTTATCTAACATTTATTAATTAAATCTAGGTCAATTGTATATGAACCCAAACAACCATCTTTATGTCGACTAATCAGTCTTCTTGTAGATATTTTTTATCATTTTCGCTGCGAACTTACATTTCGTCTAGCATTACATACATGTACGTACTAGGTATTATTTATAATATAATAATTATTACAACTTATTTTAATAGATACTTTTTACAATAACTCCTTTGGCATAAGTTTTCCTAATATCAACAATAAGGCGCAGCGCAGACGACAGCGCAGGCGCTGCGCCTAATGATCATCAACTAGAAGAAAAAATCTCATAAAATCATCTAATTATGCATTGGTTAAAATCAATATGCATCTATTTTTTTTATTTTGGCATTTGTGAGCAGAGCTGTAACCTATCTTTTTTAATAAGACTGATAATTTTATTTTCCTGCGGACAATGTGTACCTACTGGCATCATTCTAGTATACTCAAAAACGATCGATGACAACTTAGCTACCAGTTATTAAATTTAAGTGACAACCACGAATGAAAAAAATTTTGAATCATCAAGCTTTTCTTTCAACTTCATCTTAAGAGGATAGGAGTTGCTCCACTTCTCCATACAAACGTAGTCCCCTGTTTTCTCAGTGAATAATGACATTAGAGCAAAATTTTTTTTACAGTATATTTGTATCTGCTGTGGCTATGCCCCTATGATTTGTTTTTATCGAATTTCTAATTTTTTTATTTTTTTATTTATTTAGAATATCGTTAAAAACAAATCATAGGGGTATAGCCACAACAGATACAAATATACTGTAAAAAAAATTTTTGCTCTAATGTCATTATTCACGGAGAAAACAGGGGACTACGTTTGTATGGAGAAGTGGCGCGACTCCTATCCTCTTAAATGTCATGGTAAGTTACAGGAGTTGTAGAATTTAGAGCGATTCGAGTGTCGTACTTACAATATTATAGTAGATTGAAGTTGCCTCATTGGGTAGGTATCATTTTCGACTTATTAAGGGCAGCAAAGTCACTGTTTCCTGTTCTATAATATTGCGTCAATTCAATCAGTGTCATTCTATGTCGGTATCCGCACAGTAACAAATGAAACATAATAAAATAAAATACAGTAATTAAGTAGGTAGGTTGAGGCATAACATTGAATTCGGATGAATTAGATTGACGTAGAGGAAACTCCGGTGACGTCGTACCTATATGGCCGAGGTAGGTATGAACACAAGGATAACTATTAAAAAGTATTACTAGTAGTGCCGTTTAGGCACCTATTGTATTCAATTTAGTTTCACTTTCAATGAGCATATTCTGGGTTACTGAAGAGTTTAGTACAGTATTTTTGGTAAAAAGGGGGAATTGGTCATTAGCTGAGTCCGGAATTCTCATGGCAGTTTAAAGATTTCAAATGGATTTCTCATTTATCGACTTCAGATATTTATATTAAGTTTATCGAACACGAACAAGTCTTGAACGAGTAAAATTATGCTTAAAATAACCGACCTAAAATAAAGAGTTATAAAAGTAACACCGAATGAATGAATCACTGTGCAAGTAGGTACTTTGCTTTATAGATTCAATTTTATAATATTTTTTTTGGTTGTTGGCTGTGTGAGGAAAGACTCTGAAAGAGAGCCAGGCAGATGTTATGCCTGGGGACCGAACTCCACAGAGAGAAAGTTGGAAGTCGAAACTAGCGAAAAGTTTCAAAGTTCGGTTGCATACAACTTCCTATTTTCTCTCTGTGGACTTTGGTCCCCTGGCGTAACATCTGCCCGGAGAGAGATCTCTCTAGAGTAGTCTCTCCACATTGGTGACCCCGAAATTAAATTTTTCGCATTATATGAAGCAACAAAAAATACCTATAGGTACCATCGCGAACCGGGATTATTGAGCCACTTACCTATGTTTGTAACTTTGTCGTGTAATACTAATCCAATAGCTAACTTCTAGTCCGTAACATCGGTCATTGATTACACGTCTAAATTGCGAACAGTGGCAAGTGGCTCAACAATCCCGGTTCGTGACTGTACCTACTATACCTACTGACTTTGTTCAATATTTATATTTAGGTACAGGCAACCGCAAACTATTATCGATTACAAAATACTGGTGTTCTATGACGCGCGAAGTCATTATCAGTTGATACCTAGTTTCCTGCCTAATCCTGAAATTCTCTGAATTAGAAACCACAATTCATTATTACAAATAAATTTATCAATAATGAAACTGTTGCCAAGCGTTTAATGAGGTAATTTGATTTAAATATTATAAAATCGTGGTAAATAGGTGCCTACAGTCAGCAACATAGGTATCGAAAAAGTCAAAGCCAAAAATACGTATGTATGTACGCTCTTAATTGTCTCAACGTTCAGGTCGAGGGTACATTTTGTCATTTTGACTATGTTTTTGAAGCTGACTGTACTTATTTGTATTAAATGTCGTAGTGGTTCAATGGTTGGACCTACGGCCTCACATCTGAGTAAAACGGGTTCAATCCCAGCTCGCCCCTCTAGATTTTTACGATTTCATGTCGAAATTTTACGAGTAATTCGTGGAAGGAAAATGTGAGGATAATAAAAACTTATGTGGGAATTATTAATTAAAGCCCTTTACTAAGTACCTATGCTCGACTTTGGAACTTGTATCTAGGCTCGATGATGATGTGAAAGTTGCTCGAAGTGCTCAGTGTACCTACCTTAATGTTACTAGGTACTTTGCGACAATTTCATGGATGAATAATTGAATATGGATGCATTTTAAACACTGCCCTAAATAAAATTCAGCTAAAAATGGCTACGGAGCGTGAATTAGTTCAGCCTTTGTCTATGTAACATTTTGTGTGCTTTGCCTACCCTATTTGGGAATCCAGGCATGTAAGTATGTGCGACCCAAATTAAAATGGTATTTTTGTAATTTTTAATTCCTTTTCGTGATTTTATGTCTATACAAAGACGATGCACTCACAACCTTGGTAATCTGTACTATTCAAACTGATCTACCTATTAATGGAATAGGTACTGGTACTACGCAAGGAAGGTCCACTCCTGAACAAAAGTCATGTTTTGGCGTAAAAATGCTATCTCTTTCTACCTTTACCTGGTTGCACGCGAAATTAAAACGTATTGCGTGACTCGAGCGTTCATATTGGACGCCGCTGACTCAAAACCTGTTTAGTGGTTTCAAACACCACCACTTGACCTATTTCTTGGTGCAAGTCGTGTTGATTTACATAAGAATAACTAATAGGTAAACATAAATCATAAAAGATTTTTTCATTTTTTTATCACATAAATTAGACACCTACTTCGATGACAATTCGTTTATCGAATTCTAATTCGTGTCATTCATTAACGAATCATAAAGCTTTCATTCAATAAATATAAAAATTAAAAACTTAATAGTTTTAAAATAGTTGGCACTATGGTCCGTGGAATTTCATTCCTTTACCGATTAAAAAGATAACTCTTCCGAGTCTAGTTATCTGTGGTGCGGCTGCCGACACGCCTCTGAAAAAAAAAAAAAAGTTTCAAAATAGAATAAAGTAAAATGGCGGAACTATATCGAATAGAGCCTTTGTTCATGTAATTTTTTTAATCGTGGAAAGTGCACTTCGGCAGGGTTCGGTCGAACCTATCGATTTCTGAATTTCTGATCCACCATAGAAGGCTGTCACACTAAAACGTAATAAAGATTCTGTCGAGCAAAGCAAAGTCGCTATGATTTTTGCTGTAAAAAGGTTCTATGGTAGGAATCAATTGTTTAGGTTAGGTTAGGTCCCGTGTGGTCCCCCCCGAACGTGTCGCCACCTTGTCGTGGTGGGGGGGCT
>BHDV01065671.1:0-10688 GCA_005406045.1 Adoxophyes honmai
AAATTTTCTCAACCGACGTTCTTGACAGCCGTCAATCAAAAAAGAATTCTGATATAATTTCCATTCTTTCCACAGATTGTCGCCCAGAGGAAAAAAGAGAGAGAAGCTGACAAAGAAAATGGCATAACCAGGTCTCCTGTAGGTAAAATAATAAGTTACTAATAAAATAACTGGTGAGAGGTAAATTTAGCTATTTAATCACTCTCCAACGTATGGTGTGGGATAAAAAATTACCTCTTCGTAAGAGGGGACTTCCTATGTTTTGGTTTAGATATGCTTTAGGCGACGGACTACCACGCAGTTACTCTTGTACTTTTTTCATGTATGTCTAAGTCGAAAATTATGCCGAAATACTTACATAATTATCATGGTATGACAATGATAAAAATGCCATGTGCTCTGCCTATGCCGTTTAAGAAGATAGAAGTAATGTTCATTTTAGTGTAAGCCTCTAAGTACTTGATCTTGTTTTACATTCTTAAAAAAACGCTCCGAAAAATGTTAAATAGAAATACATAAATTGTTTTTTTTTTTCAGCTCGAAGATTCGAATCATTTTTGGACCTGCTTCTGGATTTTGCTGATGACAACCTGTTTAATGACCGTGAAGTACAAGACGAGATAAACACGCTCATAGCAACAGGCTACGACACGCTTTCCACAGGCATTCCTTATACCCTGATGCTGATTGGAACATATCCTGAGGTCCAGAAGAAACTTTACGAAGAGTAAGTCCATTGACATTATGAGCTTTAGAGTAGTCTTCTTGTCAACGCCTTGCTTGCCGTAACTGTCGATGCTCGAGATCTTGTCACGCCCGCTTAGCGTCAATTTCCGTTACTAGCAAGGAATTGGCAGGATGACCAAATCCGATGCCGACATGTCCTGAAAACCTAAGGGTTTTGTAGATCAGTTGACGCGGATTCAGTAAAAGTAGACAGTAAACCATTGTGTTCATTTAATAGGACAAAAAAGCCGCTATGTCGCTGGTAATGAATCGAGTAGATCCAAGGCAATTTGAGACCTTTCAGCTCATACTTATGATCAGCGATTCCTTTCTATCTCACCTGATGTTAAAAACAAATGAGGTTGTAATTATGTGAGCTTCTTTGACGTGGCTTTAAATTAAGTCATTAATGTACGTATCCAGAAAAACAGATGACGGAAGCGAATTCAAAAACTGAACTGCGAAGTAAAAAAAATACGAACGAATTAGACTACGAAATCAATACAAGCATGATTACAAAAGTCCTTCCGTCTTTGATAATGTTCGGGTATAGGTATCTTACACTCCGTTTTTACTTTACTTACCACTGTTTATTACCTGCTTGCACGCATAATAATCACTTCATTGTGTTCCTGGCTTCCTTACAGTTAAATACATACATATACATATTCTCACGCCAGTATTCCCAAGAGGGGTAAGCAGAGCACATGAATTTAAAAATCCAGTGCCACGTTTAGCAATTTGAAGGTAACTAGATAGTCAAACGTGATAATTGATAATGCAGTGACAGGTTGCTAGCCAATCGCCCACAATACACTTCACTAACCCTTTCCCAGAGTCGCCTCTTACGACACCCACGGGACGAAAGGGGGAGGTACTATTCTAACCCGGCACCACACGGGAGTTACAGTTAAAGCAATGTAAAATTTCAGGATTATATCTGTCGTGGGAGTTGAAGACGATGTCAGTAAATACCACGACTTGCCATACCTAGATGCTGTCTTTAAAGAATCTATGAGGTTGTACCCGCCCGTACCACTTATATCCCGAGATTGCCACGAGGAATTGCAACTAAGTAAGTTTATATAAAAGCAAGTTGTAGAAATCACAAACCTTTAATCATCAGGATAATTGCATTTTTTAAGATTTTAAGTTATTTTTGGAAGCAGTAGTCTACAAAAATCACCTCACCTCTATAACTTCAATCATAACCCCTTCGCAATCCCTGCTCACCCCACTCTGACCACACATACTGAGTATGGTTTGAAACATATAGTAATTACACTAACGAACTAATGACCTTGACTAATGAACTACATAATAATATTCATCCCTCAAGTATTTTTTTTCTGTGCCACTGTTTTTAAATCACTTTTGGTAGTACCTTATCACAGCTAACATTTGCCCCACTCGTCACAAAATCTCTAACGATCAGCAAAGGCTCTCAGTGAAGGGGTCCTACCAAGTGCTAGCACTTATCAAGGTCTGATTTTATTTCAGAAAACTACAAGATTCCAGCAGGCTGTTCAGCCACTATTGGGGTGTGGGCTATCCAGCGTTTGCCAATATGGGGCACAGATGCGGAACATTTTCGGCCTGAGCGGTGGTTGGATCCTGACTCCTTGCCCAAAAACCCTGGTGTATACTGTGCCTTCAGTCTTGGGAAACGAAACTGCTTAGGTGAGATAAAAGTATTCTATTGTAATGGTGATGATTGGACTTAAATGAGGGAGGCCTGTCCAGAAGTAGACGTACTACGATTGAAATTATGATGATAATGAATAAGAAAACCACGTAAACAGCGAGGTAACTCATCAACTTTACTGTAATACACTCATCTTTGAACATGAAAATGAGTGAAACTCAATTAAAAAATACGTGTAGCCCACGTCTTAGATCGAGTTGCGCGAACGAAGTGGTGGCGCGCATCGCGCAGTGGGCAACTGCAAAGTTGCCGCGGTTTTTAAGAGAAGGGCTACGGGCCTAGTGCGAAACATGTCGAGCTAAACTCGATTCAATACCCCAGTTAACCCTACTTTCTTCAGTTTCCGGACACGTTACCCGACCACTCGTTCAAATATTTTACGGCACGTTATTTGACGGCCGGATAGCCCAGCGGTTAGAGAACCTGACTGTGAAGCTTAAGGTCCCGGGTTCGATCCCCGGTCGGGGCAGATGTTTGTATGATGAATACGAATGTTTGCTTTCGAGTCTTGGATGTTTATCTGTATAATAAGTAAGTTTATCTGTTGTCTAGTACCCATAACACAGGCATTAAATTGCCTACTTTGGGACTAGGTGATTGGTGTAAAAATTGTCCAGTGATATTTATATTTATATTTATATTTATACGGTTAATTTCCGGCCACCTTACATACATGTCATAATTAAACGTTTACTTTTATTTCAGGTAAATTTTACTCCATCATGTTTACGAAGACGGTGCTGGCGCATGTCGTGCGCAAGTTCCACATCGCAGCCAACATTCACGAGTTGGAGTTCAAGTTTGAAATACTGATGAAGCCTGCCGTTAAGGATAGATTGACGTTAACGTTGCGGTGACTCGCGAGGTTGGGGACAATGAAGAGCTTTAGGGTGTAAAATCTCTATGTGATACCATCTTCCGTCAGATTCCTTTACTTTGGGATTTTTTTTTAATTCTCTAATTTTCATTTAACTTAATTGTTATACGTAGTATGGAAAATTTTGAGAAAAAATTACAACTTAACACTGCGTTTGTCGAAGAATTTGGTGCGTTTTGTTAGAGAATAACACCAGGTGATAAAAATTTAATAGATAGATAGAAGAGTTTATTTTTTGGCGACATTTGTACCACTATTTTAAACATGAAACTACCGTGAGACTCACTCATAATGAAAAAATTGTACCACTAGTCTAAACGGAAAAAATAAAACATTGACGTAAACTTGTTCCTTTTTCGTTCATTCTGATTGAACATTGTATTCTGTTATTTTGTCGTTGATCGTTTCTTATTAACTATAGATCTATTGAAAACTATAACAATAAAACTACTTTTAACTTTAATACATTTTTTATTGCAATGAACTAGGTATAGTTTCAATTAATTTTACTACAAGCCGTTAAATGAAGATTTTCATTCACTAAATTAAATAGTCGTTTAACGCTCAAGGTCGTTCTAATCGACCTTTCTGGAGTACAGCAGTAAGCCGTAGCTTGTGACTTAATAAAGACTCGAGTACTCATATCCCCATAATGTACAAGAGAGTGCGGGTGACGGCATAAAATTAGATTACGTTGTACTCAGAATGGCACATAAAACATGCGTATGTATTAATATTATACGTCCTACGTGAAATGTCAGCCGGTACTTATTCAAGGGAAAGGATGAAAATAGAATCACGTATCTAATATCTGAACAACAGTCGATGTCGTTTACCCGAGTACGGTACTGCAGAAGAATTAAAGGACTGTTGTAGGGTAAAATAGATGGTTCAATTACTATCACAAGAAGCGTTACACCTTTCGTTGGGTTACTCAAAGGTGACGGTACTGAGTAGTAATTACAAATACAACCGGTTAGTAACTGTATCTCGCACAACGCTACTCAAACGCGACGAAACGAAGCTCTGTTTCACTCACTGAAACTCAGGTTACCAGTAGTAGCGAGACGACCGGTACACCGCTTCACGCGTGATCAGTTACTAGTTATCTGCGTGATTTGGTTACTTGTTGTTGGCGACTACTTGACTAGTCTCTTCTACTTCTATTTTTTTTTTTGCTATTGTAGAATTGGAAAGAAAGACGTTGTTTTGAAAATCTGAGGCCAGCAAGCTTCCTGGCTGCACTTATATCTCTTCGCCTAATAAAACACCCCTAACACTGGTTCTCGAATCGATTCTCATCTCTAACACGTCTAACCAAACCCGTCGATGAACTGGACGTTGAGCTGTCAAACTATGTAGCTTATTTTGTCACCACGTCGAGCTAGTCGACGAGTATAGTTTTTTATGTAAGTTAGAGAATAACTTCACAGAGGATGTCTACGAATCGTAAGATAAATAGTTATGGATTTGTCTATGTAGCGTTTCGTGTGGTCTGCCCACCCCATTTGGGAATTATGTACTTATGTATCTAAGAACAGGGATTGTTGAGCCACTTACCTATGCTTGTAACTTGGTCGTATAATAGTAATCTAATAGCTGACATCTAGTCGGTCACATCGGTCATTGATTACACGTCTATATTGCGAACAGTGGCAAGTGGCTCAACAATCCCGGTTCGAGGCTGTACTTTTTGATTGTAATGATAGTAAAGCGTAAAACGGAGTTAGGTAGTGATAAATTTTTCATACACACCGCGGTAAAATTATATTTGAAATTTGAAATAGGCCGCGTCTCTCGTTTTCAATTTAGTAACTAGTTGGTGCGTTGCGTGTGCAAACTTCAAAGTGAATGTATGGGCGGTGACGTTCAAGCAACTCTTTACAAATATCCGTTTGTAACTAGTTCTTTTTGAACAGCTCTATGAATATATCGATGAGCAGCTCCATAAGAATCGTTTACGCCATCGCTAGCGAGTATGATCAGCAGTAGTCGGATCTACGATGCAATTTGCCGGGGTTTAGGTCCATAATATTAAGATGGATATGACTTACAACCCCGCGACTTTATTGATATTTTATTATCATTACAAAAAGTAAACAATTGCCCATGATCAACCTCTTTTATTATATGAAATGACCACTTGAAATAAGCAGTAGATTATGTCTTGTTGAATGACAATGTCAATCAAGACTCTTGATTGACATTGTCATTCAAATTGAGCTCTGCATCCCAAATTCTCAACATTATCGACAAATAATAATAATTTCATTACGAATATTATATATTTAGACGATTCTAGTGTTCTGTAAGTGTGCGAATATTAAATGACGCTTTTTTTTAATTTTAGCCTTCTATTCAAAATCTCGGGAAATCTCGAGGCAAATCCACAATAAGTATAACATTTAAGGTCGTTCACCCCAAATTGCATCCTAGATCCGATCACTGATGATCAGTATAAACCCTTAGTAGTGGTACTAGCATCGAAATACGTATCGAAAATAAAAGACTCAACACTGCCTTGTTCACTCGGAACACTCCGGCCGAAGTTTTTTACTTTCTTCGAGGCTCGTTTGAATAAAAGGCTACTCGCCCAATAACTAAACGCCAAGTGATCTATTGTTTAAGTACTTGTTGACGTTATAATTTGCCCCATTAGTACAGTCGCAAACCGGGATTGTTGAGCCGCTTGCCACTCTTCGAAATTTAGACGTGTAATCAATGACCGATGTGATCGACTAGATGTTAGCTATTGGATTATATTACACGATCAAGTTACGAACATATGTAGGTAAGTGGCTCAACAATCCCGGTTCGCGACTGTACATCGGTTACAATTAAACGCGAAGGCTAGTTACTCTTCTATAGTTATAAAATATGGTTGCCCAACAGAGTAGACAGAGCACTTGAAACGTGATAATGACAAAACCACGACTATTTCACGTTCCGTTGCCATTTCTAGCCTAATTTTAGGTTTAAAAATAAACGAAAGAGGTACACATGAACATGTTGCTAGCATTTTCTTTAGTCGCCTCTTACGCCATCCATGGAAGAAATTGTAAGAAGTGACTAAGGAAATAGGTTTAGGTACGCTTTAGGCGTCAGGCTAGCAAACCTGTAGTTATTATACCTCTTCTATCTGTTTTCAAACCTACAATTATGCTAGTAGTGGCTGCGAAGCGTGTAATAGTCATCATCATGGTTTTGTCTATGTCACGTTTCATATGCTCTACCTCATTGGGAACATAGGCGTAATTGTATGTAGTTTTCATTACTCTCTTAAGTGCGCAGTACCGTTTGATTTATTTTAAAGTACTCTAGTGGTTTCCAGTCCATACTAAACGCGCCTTCACTTTTAAACAAACCGTTTCGAGTTTTCTTTGTCTCTAATAAGGAGTAGTTTGTTCGGAGTTCGTTCCAAGTGTTTAGGAGAATACGTTGTAGTCTAGAGCTATCTCTATTTGAGGGTACATTGTTAGTGCGCCTGTTACAACAGAATCACAATTGTTAGCAATAATATTTATCCCTGGTTTTGTGTATATTATTTTCTAATTAGTTCAGATTTATTGTACAAAATACTCATTTTGATTCAAATAACACTGGTGCATTTCCGGTGTTCAACCAACCATAGCAGAGCGAGGCTATGATTGGTTGATCGCATGGCGGGTAGAAAATACCGCGAATTGGTTTATATAAAATGGTTTATAGTTTAATTAATTATTAGTCTGCTCGCTAGAGAGCGAACAAGTGCCGAATATAAGACATTGTGAGTATAATTGTGAAACGAGAATTAATCAAACTGTAAGTAACAAGTCCATGTTGTATCTTATTTGTAATTGCAATTTAACTCTTATAATAATTATGAATAATATATACTGTGTGCAAGTGCTTTAAAGTGTTTATTTTCTACTCATCTCACCCAAGGGCGGCGTTAAATGAGAAATAATACTACACCGCGCTAATCTAAACTCCATATAGCTTACACAATGGACTCAAATCCCAAGAAATATGGTCGAAATTTGAAACTCACAAATTCAGATTTTAACTTTTCTTTTCAACGTCCATACATTGTTTAAAGTTTGGGTTATGTATCGACAAAAATAAAGCAAAACTGTACAAAATGCTACATTACAGTCATGTAAAGGTACAATTTTGTGACTGCTGCACCTTAAACCCTAGTGTTTTTCTAATGATAATCGCCATTATGGCTCTTAAACAATCATAGTGTATCAATACCTGTGTCGTTGAATAATGAACAGTTACATACGTTTATGAATGAAAAATAGCTAAAATGGCGGAAAACGAATACCAGAAACAATTGCACATCTGCCGCACGGGCTGCAGCGCAGAAATTAAGAACATGCGGTTTCAAAATTTAAAATAATTGTTTTTTTCTTCCAGCAATTGGACTTTAAACTTAGTACAAGAACGATGTTTTTTTTCTAAAATTAATACTAAAGATTATAGGTACAATATAAATACATATTTTTAAGAATCTGACTAATGAACTTATCCGTTTCTGTCATCATAATAAAATGATTTAAGTATGTCACATTCAACCGTCAAATAGCCACAGCAAAGCAAATTCCATTCAAAGTCATGAAAAAGTATGACATAATTGTATTTAAATCGATATTCTCGCGTCGTGAAGAGTTTCAGAACAGTCAAGAAGTTACATTTGCAATTCATGAAGGCTGAAACTTCCTTAATTGATTGTTTTTGGGGGTTGAATAAGCCTCTTTTTTCAGGGCATTGGTTACGCGGGCACTCTGGACGGGGGACGACAGGAATTTCCAGAAGGGTTCCATTTTAATACTCTTTTGTCTACTTTTTTTTTATCCGTTCTTATTATAATTAAGATCAGACGCAAATGGTTTGCGTTAAGAAACCTGTGTCTTGCGGTAGCATTGTTGTTTACTCTGTGATGTTCGAAAGAAAAAAACAAAATCATTTCAAATTTGGAACATGCAGGCGGCGTGGGTCGCGGTGTGAGCCAGCCCCGCAACTACGTGTCGTGTTCAAAATTTTAATTTTTTTTTTTTTAAATGTTTCGTTCGAAATTCAAATTCACATTGTTTCGATGTACAATGTTACCACGCAATAGAGGTATCTCGAAATAAATGACTATGTTTGTTGCGTCTACGTACGATAAGGACCCTTGACTTGATGCAAAGATTATGTTAAAACGCTAAACTATTGTAAAATAAAATAAAAACAGGCCAAAACTTTCAAGTTACTTCCCACTTCTTTCCTGTCACGCCAGTATTCCCAAATGGAGTAGGCAGAGCACACGAAACATAACACAGATAAAACCATAAAAAAAGTCACACGTGGGTGGTAAATTGGAAATTAATCAAACTATGGTTTTCAATTAAAACAAAAACCGCACGACAAAATCAAAACCAAAATCTAATTTCTTTTGCCAGCTCCACTCCCAACGTCATCTCCTAATACTTTTATTTGCGTTTTTTCTTAACAAAAGAGGGTCTCCGAAAAAACTTTTTCAATCAGCAGCAAGCCAGTCTTAAGAGGATGTATTGAAGCAATCAGTATTAACTTAATTGGGGAGGGGGGCTCTAAGCTTCGCAGCTTTTAAGGCAGTGAATAAAAGTGAAACAGGACTGAAAAACAATAGTAAATCAGAAAGTTTCTCCTGTGATTTGTTATGGCGCTATCAGGAAAGACTTGATTTGTTTCTGGCTGTGCAAAGAGTTTTTTTGCAGATGCACAGTGTGCCTAAGAATAACCGCGTCTTGCGTAATTAATTGAAGTTTGAGTACTTTTTGTCACAATTGGTCAAATCGGGACATTTTTTTTAATCTGGGTTGTCGAGTGGTGTCATGGTTAAGATAACACCTGTCCGTTTCTTCCGTGGATGTCCTAAAAGGCGACTAAGGAAGGTCGAGGTATTTTAGGCGACAGGCTAACGGTGTTAGAATTTCCTTTTTTTTTACCCAGTCGACATCCCTACTGTCTATGTACAGTAAGGTAAATGTACCAATGCTCGACGCCTCAACGCCCAGCTGTCATCTGTCTTACTATGACATGAGGTTGCAAGTGCAGTGTATTGGGTCAGTGTCGAGCACAAGGACGGTTTATCTTATTTTTAACCGACTTCAAAAAGGAGGAGGTTCTCAATTCGACCTATTTTTTTTTTTTTTTTTTTTTTTTTTTTTTTTTTTTTTTTTTTTTTTTGTGTGTATGTTACTCGATAGCTCGGAGACCCGTGGATCGATTTTCAAATATTTTTTTTAATCGATTAACTCGAAATTGGTCCCATTGGCACGACACCAGGATCTGATGATGGAATCTTGGAGAAATCGAGGGAACTCTTCAAATTTTATATGGAGATGTACGGCGTTTTCGGTAATTTGTTGATGAAGTCAAGATTTTACATTCAGTAAACAGAATCTTTTCAAAATATTGCTAATTTGAAATCGGTTTTTTTTTGTTTAAAATTATATAAAATACTATTCTGTATGTAACGGGTTTCTAACCCCGCTCAACTCGCAGTAGCTCGTTTTAATATTCACTGCCGTTCAAACAGCGTCTTCTGTTTTACGAGCTATTAAGGAGGCTCTGGGTTCTCGGACATATGTACGGAACCATCAAATTAAGTGCCCGATGCCTTAAAGCCGAGCTGAGCAACGTTTATGGTGCTTTAAGTAGTTTGTGCGAGAATTAGAAGCCTTGTTAAAGATCTGTTAGAGCACCATGGTAATTTCTGTACATACAAACAAAAACATGCACACTGTTTAAACGCCTACTATGTGAATGATACAACGGTTCCCAGGCAAGTAACAATTTATTGTTTTTTTTTTAATAGACTTTTGCAGTTGGCCTCAGACGGCCTTTACTGCTTACAGGAGGCGATATTTGACATTTCTTTTATAAACTACAGGAAAAATCTCAACACCGCGATTTGGAATGGTGATGCTATTTATACAGTGACATCTATTGGACAATTAGGAACTATCGCATACAATATTTGTTGGCAAACTAACTACGAGCTGAACACATACATTACGGCTGTTTCCAAATGGGGTAGGCAGCACACGAAACGCTACAGGTAGGTAAAACTATGTTTCACGTTTCATGACATCTCGTACATTTCATAGGCTTTAAATTGGGAGATATAATAGTGACAGGTTGCTAGCCTATCTTAACCATGCCTCCATAACCAAACTCCATAGTACAATTGTTAACGAAGACGTAGATAGGCGACAGCGAAAGCTATCTTTTGGTGTTTGTGAAATTTCTAAACCTTAAATCGAAAATACGCGAACGCAAAACCCAAGTACCTTTGCCTTTTCAATCTAAAGCTTAAAAAAGCATTTCACATTTTGACGCAATACGGCTTCGTTAGCGAATGCGCTATTT
>BHDV01065671.1:35290-92640 GCA_005406045.1 Adoxophyes honmai
CCGCCGCATTACAAAACGGCGCTGTTTTGCAAAACGGCTAGGCGTAATGTAAAACGGCGGATTATACAATCCGCCTTCGACATGTATATGGTTTGTGTTGATATTTGAATAATACCAAAACACTGTTCACTGAGAATCAGATCTTTGTAATATAAATACGCAACATGGCGAGGGCCAAATAGAAAGTTGTCAGTCTTTAATATTACAGTGCTGTTTTAAATCAATGAACTATCGCGCTGTATGGTAGCCGCAAACTATTAATTCAATTAGCAACGCTGTGTTCAGGATACTGCAATGCGAAAATTCGTATCAACGCCATCTATATTATAGACTCGGCAACTAGCGCCAGGATACAAAAGCAGAGAGTATAACCATTTAGAGACTTAACTACCTAACGAAGAAGTTTTAATTATGTATAACGGTATTAAAATACTAATACATAAACATAACGCATGTCTCCCCAAAATAAGGAAGTTACATACATACATACATACATAACCGTCACGCCTTATTCCCTGCGGGGTAGGCAGAGCCAACAGAGCGCCATTCGCATCTATTCTGACATACTTCTCTTGCTTCACTCACATTCATCACTCTTGTAATACACGCTCGACGGTTTCGGGTACTCCTTATTTGGGCTTTGTTTAGTACATCGCCGATCTGGTCGATATACGTTTTTCGAGGGCGCCCTCGACCGCCTTGCCCTAACACACTTCCCTTGTAGATCTGCTTACATATCCTTGATTCATTGATGATTGTAGTTAGAGCACCCAAAACGATACATAGGTAAAGTAGTGACAGGTTAGTCGCCTCTTACGACATTCACGGTAGAATGGAAGTGTAGCTCTAAACTCGACCACACGGATAGTGATTATAAGAATTCTGATATTCATACATACATACATACATAATTATCACGCCTGTATTCCCAAGACGGGTAGGCAGAGCACATGAATTCAAAAATACAGTGCCACGTTTAGCAATTTCAGGGTAACCAGATGGTTAAACGTGATATTGCAGTGACAGGTTGCTAGCCCGTCGCCCACAAAACACAAACCCTTTCCCAGAGTAGACTCTTACGACACCCACGGGAAGAAAGGGGGTGGTGGTATTCTAACCCGGCACCACACGGATTAAAGATAAATATTGTACAAAATCAGGATTTGATATTTCTATAGGTACGTGTAAAAGTTAATAGATACGGAGAAACAAAAAAAAATCGCGAATACTGTTTTAAAAATATTCTTCATCGCTTATCTACACACTGTAGTACAGAGGCACAGACTCTTCTTCTACTCGTAATAGTGTCATGTCTTAACTTAGGCGTAATTGTTATCTAAGATTTTGGTTTCGGAGAAGATTCATTATTAGTGATTTTTACGTTCAAACGTTTAACTCACGCTTGTACCTATATGTTACCTGGCAGATGCCGTTTTTTAATTGTTTATCTATATACTTATAAATAAAACCTGTAACACAACTTCAGCCAAAGAAATCACACAAAAAAAGTAACTTGAATTTCTTGCAAACATCAGGCAGCTGTTTTGTTTAAAGACAACACCAGTAAGGTGCAATGCGTTATTTAATAAACGCTCTAATTGCCAAAACTTAGTTAATTAACGAAAAACTTGGCGCATAGCGAGCAGCTAACTTTGATTAACAAGGCCGAAACTTTATTAAAAGTTAATCAAAATTTTAGATTCGTTGCGAACTTGGATTTGTTTTGGATAAGC
This sequence comes from Adoxophyes honmai, assembly GCA_005406045.1. Classification (NCBI taxonomy): domain Eukaryota; kingdom Metazoa; phylum Arthropoda; class Insecta; order Lepidoptera; family Tortricidae; genus Adoxophyes; species Adoxophyes honmai. The sequence continues at coordinate 37,024 of BHDV01065671.1, forward strand.
AATCTTTTGTACTAGTGCTAGTTGGTGTAAATGAAACCTGGGTCATACGAAATGCTGAAACAGTAAAAGTCATGATCTTTTTTTTTGGGGAAAAATTTATTTTATTCTTTTTTAATCTCACTCGTTAATTTTGTAGTTTATTTAGTACACTCACAATAAACTATAGAAAAAAAACTGAATAATTATTATAACTATGCCAGCGTTTTCGAAAAGTGGCATATAATGACATAATAATATTTTTTTTACAAACAATAACATATCGCACCGCCAGCCTAGCCGTCCGTGTTCCAAACTTGAAACAGTTGTTCTTATTTTAAAAGTAAACAGTTTTTTTTAGGATAGTAATTTAACTAATTTCAACCTGTCACGAAAATTAAGTTGATCGTTAAAAAAAATGTCGCTTAACCCAATACGCTTTTCAAGCGTCGGTATAGAAATGATTTGGATGCAAGTAGATAAAAGTATTATGTGGACACGCCACCCGACCGCTTAATAGCTGCAATATTTCACCCCAAAACTGTTCCCGAGGTTCCGCATCTTTAAAATTCAAATATTATCGTTTATACTGGCCTTAGAAATTGGACTCGAGCCAAATAAAATAGGGCCGCCCAATAAAATTTCACTTAAACACAAAATTTAAAATTTTCACGTTACGGCTTCCTTGTCAAACGTTGCGAAATCGCCTAAGCGCCATCTTCTTTTGATTTAAAATGGATCCTGAAGACATGGCAGTAGGGTTTGATTTGCTGTTGTTGAAAAGGTGTTTATGCGTTGAAATAGTTTTGTTTATATAAAATTGGAAGTCACTGTCGGCAAGTAATGGTTGATCGTGACAGGAATGTCATTTGAATTTCGCCGATACAGTTTATGTTTAGGTAACATGGGACACCGGTAAGCTTAATTTTCTTTTGTAGATTCTACGTGGCGTTAGATTTCTGTAGAAGTAATAAGGAACTACATAGAACATGAATGTAATTAATATTACGCCTGTGTTCCCAAATGGAGTAGGCAGAACCATTGAACTAGATAGGTAGTAGTATATTTCTTTCTTTCTTTCTTTCTAGTATAGATTAACGAGGCAGAATACACGAAAAAATAGCACGTAGACATGAACCTGGCTACTTCAGGTTTCGTAGCTACAGAAAGCAGAATTTTTAGGTTTTTAATTTAGACGTATTTATAAGTGACAAATTGCTAGACCGTCACCTGAAACGTATTCTTGTCTTGGCTCTTACCTGCTTTTTTCGCAAGAAACTTTGGATTACTTGCGAGTATAGAGACTGAGTGACTTAATCTGAAATTAAATTACATATCATTTGATTGAAACAACTAGGTATACCTACATAGGTACGGTCAAGGACTTTAATAAAATTTAGGTATGAGCCATCATATAAACTTTTCAAAGAAAAAATCATTACGATTGATTTTGATAACTAATGGGATGTCACTATGACGTTTGCTGTGAATAGATTCCATGGTGGCTCATGAATTAAAGTCCGTGACTGTACCAAATTCATACACGTACCAAATTCGAAGACAATTAGAGCAACCGTTGAAGAATTTCCTCTTACTGAGATGATCCTGGCTGGAATACTCGCATTGTCCTATCAAATGACAGTGTTGCCATGCAATTTCAATACAAAAATATAAAATGTATGCTTAATTGGCACCCGGAAAATTAATCAAATTAAACTTACTGTGAAATGATTACAGAAAAAAAAACAAAGTCCAATCGTCAAGACAAGTGACATATCCTGCAATGTTTTGAATAAGACCTACTTAAGATTAGATAACGTTTAATTAATAAAAATTAAGTCTTTGATTGAAATAACACTGATAATTGAATCTGATAGATAATAATGTAGGTGTCAACGGATTAAGTCACCATTATCAAGGAATTCAAAGTATAAATATGCTTTGTTGTAGATGATAAAAATTATTCCGGCAAAAATCAACGATGCGGGCTGTACTTTTTCTGTTTGCGAGTGTAGCGGCTGTTTTGGGTAAGACAAGACCACTTAATACGAAAATGTAGAATAAAGAAAAAATATTTTCAAACAACAAATTTTCTATGCACGTTGATTTTGTGTCCTTTGCCCGATTGTTACCAATACTTCTTTTTAACCCCCGACGCAAAAACGACGGGGTGTTATTATACGAGTACTAATTCCGTTACACAAAAAAACGATTCATATTTTAAGTAATATAAGCTTAATAGTTGTAGCTAGCAGAAATTATAATGACCAATGGATAATGGACATTGTTTGGATTAAATAAAGACGGTCGAAATAATAGACAATTTTCTAAAAAGAAAGTACATAATAATATTTTGTTTACTCAGAATAGTGACCGAATATGAAAGAGAAATTAAGTACTTTATTTAAAGCAATCTAAAGCGGTAGTCTGCCTTGATGCTTATCTGTAGTAGCGCTTGCACAGATAAATACCAATCGTTCGATTCTTGGCGCTTAAAAAAGTAGATCAAAGGTTCGAAATTTGAAAAGACTATTTTAAATTTTTGAGATTCTTCAACTTTTTAAATTTCGTTAACTTTTTTAGCATCGGCCAGCAACTCGGGGCGGATCTTTGGTGGTACTCTGACCACCGTGGAGCAGTACCCACAAGCGGCAGTGGTTCTTTCAAGTACTGATCTGGTGGTATTCTACCAGACCTGTGGTGGCACCATCATCAATGCCGTGTCGATTCTCACGGCAGCCCACTGCCCTGGAAGGTATATCATCATAATCATCTGCTGTAGGACGTCCACTGTGAGATGTAGACCTTTATTTATAGAGGAAAGACGTGAAGGGTTGATAATGGAAAAGTAAACTTCATTAGCCGTTTTATCAATTTTATCATGAAGAGTGGTCTCTCTCATTTTCATTTCAATAGGTTCTCTTTTTCATATCGACATCTACAACCTTAAAGTCCTTTCAGCTATCGCGTTCTTTATCAAAATGAACATCACCTTATTTTTCTAGTTTTAAGTTTCCAAGATTACACTGAAAATCAGTGTTGCAGCTCGCCGCATCATCATGCTGAGTGCGATTTTTGGCGCTGTTTGTCACAACGTGACTTTTAATTTGTTACATTAGCATTAAATTATTATTTACTCATGTTAAGGTGTAGGTATTTTAGATTTAGTCGGAAGTAATTTTTATGCAAGTCAAATTGTGTTAGCAAATATTTTTCTTTCTTTTTTTTTCTACACATTTTCATATTCTTCATGTGGGTTCAGAATCCTATGTCTTTAACAGACTTGATTACGAACTTGTTGGACGAAAGCGATTAACCAAGTCAGTTAGGTATATACATAATAGATAGTAACTACTTCATCTCATTTACACAACTTGCAAACTGAATTTGCCTAAAAAGATTTTTCTTTCTGTATAATCCTTCGTGTCTTCTTACTACCCTCGGGGATTCAGGTGTATTTTTTGTATGTTTGAACATTTTCATTGAACACTTTTTTTTCCAGAGGTGAGAGTGAGAGATTCCGTATACGAGTCGGCTCATCGTACGCCAGCAGCGGCGGCTCCGTCCTCACCGTTCAAAGGATCATTTTGCATCCAAATTACAATTCTAACACCAGAGACAACAACATAGCCATACTCCGTTTGGGCTCTTCCATCACCTTCTCAGACGTGGTTCAGAGAGGAGCCATTGCGGGTCCAAATTACAACGTACCTGACAACAGAATTGTTACTGCCATCGGATGGGGACTTACTCAGGTAAAATATTTTTCACTTCACAGTTTCCTAACCTGCCGTCCAAAAATATACCAAACATGATATTTGTTTTAATAAAAATTTAATAGACCAAAGAAATGTAGACGAAACCGCTGCTCATCAGCCTAAAGGCACAAAAGCCAGCGCTCTGATAGCTGTGCCAGCCAGTGCTGGATTTAAAATAGGAACTAACCAAAGAGAAGGAAGTCACAGTCAGCCGACATTATAAATGTAATTTTTCCTTTTTTTTGAACATGAACCAGGCTATTCGGGGTAATCAGGACAGTAAAAAGGGTAATTGTGCGTCGGTTATAGTTCCATCAAGCGTGAAGTCATACAAACAGAGCAGTGTGGCGCAGGGCTTTTAGATGGAGCCTGAAACGAGAGTAAGTTATTCATATTTTTCATTGTGAACTCTTGTTTTAGTTTGGTGAAAGATCTGAACAGCTCCAACATGTTCAAGTCAACATCGTGAACCAGGAACGATGCAGGGAAATACACGGCGCTACCCCGATCACTGACAACATGCTCTGTACTCACACGGAGGTGCGTGGTCAAGGAGGCTGTGCTGGCGACGATGGTGGACCGTTGTTCCATAACAATGTAGTCATTGGCGTAGACTCCTTTACCATTGCTTGCTCCCTTACCGACCGTCCAGCGGTATACTCCAGAGTCTCGCGTTACACGGAATGGATCGTTGCTAATGCGCAGGACTAAGTTTTACACGGGTGTATGTGGACGACTTGTTAATTTGTTTGATCACTAATGGCTGCTCTTTTGTTCTATCTGTCTCCAGTCTGGTCCTTTTAGGGGTAGTATGTAAAATTTTAATAGCATAAAATATAACATCATAATCGAAGGTTTATTGGGCCGATTACGCTTGTCGATATCACAATTCCCGCCCAATTTTGTATAAAAATATGATTATAATTATTGTCAATTGAACGCACTTGGCAACAGTGCAAAGGAACTGATGAAATACTGAAATATATATTATATTTTGCTGAAAAAATTATACCTTGTTTTAATGACACATTTTATTACAATGTTCCGACATGACAAGAAAATGAACACTATTCTTTTATTGATAAATACTGGAAATAACAGATTATTTTTAAGCGTTATTTTCTGAATTAATTATTAAAAAGGATATGTTCAATTTCTGAATCAAATTGTTGCTAATCGGATGAGATAAAAAACTGCTAAAGTCCACATCCAACTTATTATCAATCCGACGTAGTACTGTCTTGTCACGGGACCTTAGACGAATCTGACCTGCTCAGAAATTGTATGTAACTGTATACATTATATGTATGTAACTCTTTATTGTACAAAGTAAACATGACAAAATAACAAGCACAAAACAAGAAACAAGTACAAAGGCGAATATATCCCTTGGGATCTCTTCCTGCTAACCTTCAAGCGATTGACAAAACATGTGAAAATTTAATAGACACACAAAGAAAGTTGAGAAAGAAAGTAAAAAACCGTTAACCTAAAATAAATAAATATATTTTAACAAATCTAGACATACATATACATAAAAATACACATAACACAAAAAATAATAGACTAATACATATAAAAAAAAAATGTACTACTTCTTAAATACATAAACCTAAATGCATTACCAACACTAACCAGAAAACATACAACACCGTACACATTAAGGAGGAGGTGTCGAGCCAATACTCCTTCAAACGATTCCGCAGGGTCGCAACGGTCTGCGATTTCCTAATGTCACCAGGACAAAATTCCACAACTGGACAGCATGCACAGAGAAGGAACTGGAGAAGGACTTGGACTTGATGATAGGAAAGGCAAGAGAGAGGTTGTCACTCGACCGTAAACGATTCCCAGAACCGTCGGCCAAGTAACTGAATCTCTCTGCAACGTAGGAAGAGGACTTAGGGTTAAACAGGACATTAAAAAGTAACGAAAGGATGTGAACATTATGACGGAAACGAATCGGCAGCCACCTCAACTGAGCGCGGAAGTGATACGTGGTCATGCTTGCGGAGGCCAAATATATACATACATACGTACATATTCTCACGCTTGTATTCCCAAAAGGGGTAGGCAGAGCACGTGAATTCAAAAATCCAGTGCCACGTTTAGCAATTTCGGGGTAACTAGATCGTTAAACGTGATACAAATATAAACGTATACTATACATATTATACGTTCTGCAGTCGTTCGAGCTTGTCAAGCAGCTGCTCAGAGAGGTCGAGGTAAGCTTGAGACAGAGAAATCTTAGAATGGAGGGGAAGGAAATTTTGCAGACGTCTAAGAGAGTTGGACAGAGGCACAAAGTTTATATATATATATAGCAATATCGACTCCATAGTTTTCTTGCCTCGGATCATGCGATGAAAAATCCAACCCCTGCTAATAACACTATGCTGTTGAAGGTCTGAAGTTTAGTATCTACATCGATACAAGCATCAATAGATTACCAATCAGCATTGCCAAAGTCCATAAACAGAGCCTGCCGGTTCACGTCACTAAGATTGCGACGGGAAATTACTTTGTTTACGTTTAGGAGGACGAATTTTAAAAGAAATTGGTTTAAAAAAGAAAATGACTACCATAATGATAAGTCGTATGTCGAAACTGATCTATCAGGAATCGATGACAAATCTGATCTTAAAAGAGTCGTATGTACATACTCAGATTCTGGCCTATACTGGAATGCCGAAAGCTAGTGATGCAGTTGGGTTTTATACACAGTGGGTTTTCTATATTTCCCTGCAGGCATAGTGAGCTATTCAAAGGCTAAATTTCACAGTCGTTCGATGGAATGATACCTAAAAAGATTACAAAGAACCGATTTCAATATCATTGTTTGAACAGGAAATTAAAATGTAAGTATAAATATTTATTCGGATTAAGATTATGTTTTAAGTACTTTATCTAAAAATTTGCTCATAAACGGCGTTAATTGAAAATGATTGATGTAATTTCTTATCGAAATTCGGACACGGATAAACATTAACAAAACTGTGTGGGGGAAATGATAAAGGGCAGAGCGATCTCTAAATAATTCTCGCCACTTACACAAACCCAAACAAGGCATACATTTTTAATTTTCCGTCGTGACGCCATATTGGATTTTTGGGCGGCCAGCGGACAATGGGACGTCCCGGCATAATCATATTTTTCGCGGCACAAAGGAGTCCTTACATTAATGTGACTATGTAATGAATGGAAGTCAGCCACATAGACTTTTTTGCAGCCTTTTTCAGGGACCAATATGACAGACAAATTCGGCGAAATAGGTATTTCGAGTGAGCATCTATGGCTGTACTGTAGACTAAGCACAGTAACACGCCCGAGTGTAATTTTGTGACATTTTAATTAGACAATGACGGCTATAATAGTCTATCTCGAACGCGATTCCATTCACGTCCTGCTTTGCTAACCCGGTTGTTCCTCATATTGGATCCTTGGCTATGAATTTGGCGATTTTTTTTTCGGTCTTTTAATTAACCTTCAATTTCAATTAGTGTGACATAATTTGAAGATATTTAATGTTATATAATATTTTAACTACATCATACAACTGTGTTTGATAGTACTTTAAAACACAAACATGAGTTTTTTTTTGGTTGCTAAATAAAATATAAAAAAATTAGTAAAAAATAACAGTGATGCGGGAAACTCTCCCGGAGAGAGACCTCTCTTTACAAAAATGCTGTGCCTGGGGTTCGAAGCATGAAAAGTGTGTGTTACAATTTTTCTACATGGTGAATTCAAAATGGTGATACAAAATAAGTGTTTCTTACTCATCTAATTCTGGACAATGTAATGCCCTAACTAATTTGTAATAATTAGCCTTATTAAATTTGAGGTGTCCAATTATCCATACATTAGGTCGTGATTTAGTTCTATCTTACAAGGAAGGGTACCCAACTGTCCACCTCCGATTTGATTCATTTTGATATATGTTATAGAGTAGTCTAAAATAACGGACTAATTTTTTTTTTAGCTGCCCAAACTCAATCTGTTAGGAGAAAATGGCCGCGAAAGTGCTGAAAATTAACAAAACCTACTAATTTCCGTAGTGAGATTTGTTCAAAAAACTGGTTGCCTGTAAAGTCGGTATACGGGCGAAAGTTTTACGTGACAACGACTTTGAGTGGTAAAATAATTTTAAAGTGAATATTCATTCGTATAGTAGGAAGAAGGAATATTCGGCCCAGAATACCTTTTTTTACCATTCCGAGTCGAGACCTTAGTTCCTTGGGGTTCCAGCGCCACCAACTTAATGAAAGAGCTCTCCAAGCGGCTGGTTGATGCAACCGGAGGCCGAAGAGCTGGCAGCCACCTCGCTCAACGCATCAGCATTGCGATACAGCGAGGAAACGAAACCATACCTCGGGGGTGCATAGATTAGATGTTTAGAGACGATGTTTTAAACGTAATTGAAGCCATTACTCAACTATTTCTTTTGCCAAGGTAGGGAAGAACAAATTACAAAACCGTAAAACAGAAGATTTAAGTTTATTTTTTAAGTTAGTTGTTTATAATTTTAATTGTTTTTGTTTTGTACATATTTTTCTAAATACAATTGTGAAGCTATCCAAATTGAATTTTATTTCAGACATATATCTATTAGTAACAACATCATAAGGGACGGGTCTACCCTTACATATATTAAACGTTTAATTTAATAAATAAATTACTACAGCATATTCAAACGTGTCGTCGCAATTTAGAGGTATATTTTTATACTTTTTCTTTTAATTAAATCATTTAAGCTCGTATACCAATTATTTTAAATTAATTTCAACGCCATCTAGCGGCAAACCCGTGAACTCACACAACCCAGGCTGGCCTAGGCTACCTTATGTCCTATACGATTTGACATCTTAACTTAAAGACTTACCGTACGTCATAAGAAAATACTGATGGAATGCTTCCATTTTTCAAAAGTTTTTTTTAATTTTATTTAATTTTATTTTTAATGAATTACTACAGTATATTCATTCAATATTTTAATATAATTAACATATTTTATAGCACTTAATGCACTAAAAAATAAAATACAAAAAGAACTCTTTCGAACCGGATTTGAACTAGCGAACTATGGGTTCAGAGGCGACCGCTATACCAACTGAGCTATCGAAGGCTTAGAAATGAAGTTGAAATTCTGATAAACTTTCTGCAACGTAATTGGTTTGCTGGGAATGGGACGCATAAAATAGTATGACGTCATCGTAACGTTACCGAACGTTACACTTTTTCATAAGGGACTCCCAGCTCAACCTAATTTAAGACGTTGTCACGTCAAAAAAGTGATAATTAATTACTGGTTTCGTTACTATGCCAAAGAACATGAATAAAAACTCGAGGGGTGTTTCGGCATTTCACCACAAACTCGCTTTTTATATTAAAAAAAACATGTCAAAATTTCACAAATTCCGCCGCTACACTCACTTTCTTAAGGTAATTTTTTAGCTTGAAAACTTCTTGGTTCATGATCTCATGGCTAATGGTTATGAAAAGACAACAAGAAAACAATTGGCAGTCTGATTTCTTAAAAAAACTGAACTTTATATTATTTTCCATTTAATATAATTTCAACCTGACTTAAAATGACATGATGATTGATTTAAATATTCCAAACATGCTATACCACACGGTTTATAGTACAGTAATGTACATTTTGGCGTCAAACCCTGATGAGTCAGTATTTTCACTTTTATGGTGTAAGTATACTCATACATATGCTTTACGAGCTGTTACCCGCGACTTCGTCTGCGCAGAATAAGTATTCCGGATTGCGTGGCGTAGAATAGAACTAATATTATGGCATTAAAATTATGACACAAATAATTTTGAATCGCATTTGACAAATATCACGCGTCTGCCTGCGTTCGGGTCGCGCACTCAGCCACGCATGACGTCTGCACCGCGCATGCGCGCCACTTCAACGGTTTTGACAGCGGACGCCAAAGCTCGGAAATGGCAGATTTTACCCGACTTACTTGAGAATTATCGTCGTATATTGGATAATTCACAGAATATCATTACAATTTGTAGCCTATGTGTTATTCTGATGTATAAGCTACATTATTGTAAAGTGTCATTAAAATCCATTCAGTAGTTTTTGCGTGAAGGAGTAACAAACATCCATCCATACATACATCCATCCATACATCCATACATCCATCCATCCATCCATACTCACAAACTTTCACGTTTATAATATATATATATAATATATATATATATATATATATATGCTTTATTGTTATTCTTATTAGGTAAATTGGTTATAGCGAGGTTGACATTTTTTTATTTTTTTATTTGAGGTCAATATTGTGAAAAACAAGTTATCCTTGCTCAAATTTACCAAGAACTGTTTTATGTCAAGTATTTTTCGACTTGACTCCCGATTGCGAATTAATGCTTTCTGAGGAAAATAAAAATGTTATCTTGTGCCGAAAATGCACAGTTTGCCGAAATAATTCATGATTTTGGCTACAAGCACCCCAAACAGCTATTGATAAGAGATGTCTTTTGCAAAAACTATATTGTAAACTGTTATATTGGCATGTATTAAATAGTTTTTTTTAGTACGATAGATTGCTTCAATCCACACCTGGCTGAGGGGAAACCATCTTTAAACCTCATTATTTCAGCCATAAGACTTCCACTGCTGAACATAGGCCTCCCCTTTAGACTTCTATAAGTACCTATTGGAAGCGACCTGCATCCAGCGTTTTCCGACGACCTTTATTAGTCGTCTGTCCATCTTGTAGGTGGACACATAATTCAGTTTTTTTTTTAAATAGATCAGACTGCCAATTGTTTTCTATTGTTATTTTTATTGTCTTTTCATGATTCATTAGCCATGAGACCATGAACCAAGAAGTTTTCAAACTAAAAAAAATACCTTAAGAAAGTGAGTGTAGAGGCGAAATTTGTGAAATTTTGACATGTGTTTTTTTTATATAAAAAGCGAGTTTGTGGTGAAATGCCGAAACACCCATCAAGTTTTTATTCATGTTCTTTGGCATAGTAACGAAACCAGTAATTAATTATCAATTTTTTTGAACAAATCTCACTACGGAAATTAGTAGGTTTTGTCAATTTTCAGCACTTTGGCGGCCATTTTCTCCTAACAGATTGAGTTTGGGCAGCTAAAAAAAAAATTAGTCCGTTATTTTAGAGTACTCTATAACATATATCAAAATTAATCAAATCGGAGGTGGACAGTTGGGTACCCTTCCTTGTTAGTACGAATGTTCTGATTTTATCAGGCTTATTACCACAATTAAACTAATGCTTATCTTGCGTCGAACTGAATAAAAAGCACATTTTTTGTATAATTAAATCGATTTCATGCATCCGATCGATCGAATACTTCATCAGCGCGATGATAAATAAAGACCTTTATTTGGTACTGCAATCACACAATAATGATTTTTTGATTTTTTGCCTCGTGTTGTGTCGAGTATAGAATAACACTACTACTTGTTTCCGCGGATATCGTGAGTGGTAACTGAGAAAAATGGGTTAAGGTACATTTTAGGCGCCAACATAGTAACCTGTCACTGTGATTACCTGTTAATTTAAAACCTTACAATATGCTTGCCATTGCTATGCCACTTGCAACAAAACGTCAAATGTTGGAAATTTCATTTAGACAAGGTTTCGATGCTGTATCTACATGAAATATTCGATACAATTAATTATTTATGTATAACACCATCAAATTTCAAAACAAACTTTAAAAAAAATGCTCGTTTGCGTAGCAGCAGCCGAGAAAGGCTGAAGCTCTGTAATCAACATCGTTCTTAGGAGCAAATTATTTTCTTATTTTAGGTTATTGGCGATGACACATAGAACATATTTCTGGGATACAATATATTTCGATTTTTTTTTCTGGCACTTAGACCCTTTCTTATTCCCGGTATTCAATTAATCTTGAAATAGGTTATTCCACAAACAGACGCTATTGAATTGGTAGATCGATAAAGGAGAGAACCATTAAACAATAAGATTGTTCAACCGTGACCATGCTCAATATAAAATGTTGAAGTAATTCTTTAGTGTTTTTGTGGTTGTCAAATCTAATAAGAGACAATAATATACTTATGATAAAACAAATTACTAAAACAAATTAAAACTACTTACAAATAAACTAACTAAAAATTAAAATGGAAAATATCCCAGAGACCACTGCCTCGGGGAAAGGTGCCCAAAAGGCTGGCTGCGTTCCCTCTCTGAATGGCGATGCCAATTCGTTGCCCCAGGAACGCGCCAGCCCTCTGGTCTTCTGTAATTTTTATCAAGTGTTTTTTTAATATATGAAAAAATAGGAGACAGCATTTTTTTATGCTTAAACGTGGACCTTCTGGATATCGAGTTACCTATTCTGTGGTAACAGTATGTAAATGTACATTACACCCACGTGTATCAATTTTCCGTTCTGTCCCGAGTTTGAAATTGGAAAATGCCTTCCAACAACACGGAACCCTTGTTATTTCCCGACAGGTTCTTTTCTAAAACGACTTTTTTTCACTATCGTTCGGGCTCGGTTAGGCGGAAGGCTTTCAGGTGTTTTTTTTTAATTTTTAACAAGTTCCCGGACCTTTTTGGCTTGTTTCTAGTGGGCGGGAAATTTCCTCTTTTTGAGCTTATCCGGTATTCATGGAAATAGGTATCTACTTAAATTATTTCGGACGCGACGGCGAATGCACCCCATTTTTTGTTTGGTTTTCTTACTAACATCAGTTCAATTTTATTCTACTGTGATTTTTTTCATACAAATTCACTATAGGGTAATTGCTTCTCATCTTGTCGTCCACAGCTCACGCTCTGTCGCGATATAAAACTTGTAGGTATTATTAGAAAGACTTGACAGTGACCATACTCTTTATTTTTATTTTTTTCTCAAAGTATACTGATTTTAAGTCTGTATGTTTAAGTACCTATTTAAGCAAATTTATCAAGTAAATAGTTTTTAATATAATTACGAACATTCAATCATCATTCTGCAGATTTATGCCTTAAATTTAAGAATTTATACATACATACATATTCTCACGCCTGTATTCCCAATTTATTAATTATGTACCTTCAAAAACTTAGATGAGAGAATATTTTCGACGCTTTACAACTTAAATAATCAAATAATAAAAAACATTTTATGAAGAAATACAGACATATAAACTCAATCGAACACGTAAGTTTAGTCATTTGTTTTTGTTGAGACAGTCAAAAGATTAATTTCTCGAAATCGAGCTAGAATTCGTTCCAAATTTGAAAGGAGGCGGTTTTATTCTTTTATTTTTTCGTTCTCATTTCTTTCCAGCCTGACATCAGTATTCTGTCTGTACAGCGTCTCATATGCCTTGATTTCGCCCCAAGCGTTGTAATAAAAAATATGAATGCTTCTAATGAAACAATAAAGTCGGTATATTACTTGCCTACCTAGTTTTTTCTATTTGGGTCTTGGATACGATGTTTTGATGGCAAACTCTTTTACTTTAATATTGTGTTCCTCTAAGGTGATAAAAAAAATGTTTACTCACGAACGTAAATCACTCTTGTCTACTATATAAAAATAAGTCGTGTTTTCCTTCCTGATGCAATAACTCAACAACGCCAGAACCGATTTGGCCAATTCTTTTTTTAAAATGTTCGTTGAAGTTCAGGGAAGGTTTGTACGATGAAAAAGTGTGGAAAACATTAGTGTAACATACTAAAAAACTAAAAAATCGTTCTCCCATACAAATTTTAACAACTCGAAAAAGCAGTAAGCGCCGCAATGTTTCATACATCTTACGCGTTTTTGTTAAATTGGTCTCTGTTCAAGTTGAAGAAAGGCGGAAGCGCCGCTGATTTTCATACATCTCAAGCTTTTTTGCGAGCAAATAGGTACTTTATACATATTATTCCAGCACTGAAGTCGTTAAGGCGATAATTCCTTACATTTCGTTAGTAAATTAACCCTTACTCCCTAAGATACGGACGTGTCAAAATTTATACTGAACTGACAAATTTTGACATTATTTACGGCATATTATCACTAGCCAGCTAGCCACTTAGCCACATAAAACCTATTTGGATGTTTAGGTGTGTTAATATATTGTTGGTTTATGAATAACTAGCTGTGCCCGCGACTCCGTCCGCGTGGATGAGTGACTATTCCCCCCGTTTTTTCCACATTTTCCAATATTTCTTCGCTCCTATTAGTCGCTGCGTGATGTTAAATAGCCTAAAACCTTCCTCAATAAATGGTCTATCCAACACACAAATAATTTTTCAATTCGAAGCGATAGTTCCTGAGATTAGCGCGTTCAAACAAATATACAAACAAACAAACAAACTCTTCAGCTTTGTTTCGTCAAAGAAGATTAATTGTCTTTTTACTATTTACTAAAACGCCCTCGAATAGCGCGCAAAATTAAAATACAAATTACATACATATCCTCACGCCTGTATTCCCGAGAGGGGCAGGCAGAGCACATGAATTAAAAAATCCAGTGCCCCGTTTAGCGATTTCAGAGCAACCAGATGATCAAACGTGATACTGCAGTGACAGCCCATCGCCCACAATACACTAACCCTTTCCCAGAGCCGACTCTTACGGCACCCACGGGAATAAGGGGGAGGTGCTATTCTAACCCGGCACCACACGGGATAAAAATCAAAATCCATACTAATATTATAAATGGGAAAATGTGTTTTTTTGTTGGTTTATCAGTCTTTCACGGCTAAACGAAGGGACGTAGTGACGTGATTTTTGGGTGGAGATAGTTGAAGGGATGGAGAGTGACATAGGCTACTTTTTATCTCTTCAAAATTCCCCGTTTCACTAAAGTGAGAGGTGGAAGTTTTGTGGAGAATACCGCAATTTTTTATGTAGAAAGCTATAAATTGGTATATGGGCTATCTCTTCTGTGCTACCCCAAAATTAACGCGAGCGGAGCCCCGGGAAAAAGCTAGTCGTATATAAAATGGTGTAATAATCTGTGGTGGGGTAAAATTTGTGAACTAATAATTATTAGGTTATTTACTAATTAGAATTAAATTAGTTTTTTCCATAAAACCTCTTCTTCCATCTTCTTACATTTTCTCCAGATATCAAATCATTTGTTTCATGGATGTTTTATAACAGGTGACTACTGAAATACTTAGGTTAAAACGCCTTAGGCGACAAGCTAGCAACTTGTCCCTATTATACCTCTTTTATTTAAATTAACATCTAAAATTATGTTTAAAGTGGTCACAAAATTTGGAATAGTAATGTTTTTTTTAAACAAATTTTCCATCTACGGACTCTTGGTCCGTACCTTGATGATTTTAGAGTTTTTTTTTAATTAGTCTATACCAGCCATACTCAACCTTTTTTTACCCCGGGCCACATAATTGCTACTGTTTAATCTTGCGGGCCGCAGTAATTTACCTACGTACCTATGTCGCCTATGACCCGAGCGAATAGTCTATCTATGTACCAAATTTTATCAAAATCGATTCAGTGGTTTAGTCATGAAAGCGAAACAGACAGACTGGGTTTCTTTCGCATTTGTTATTAGCGGTGAAGGGAAGATTATGCGATAATAAAATATAACCATATTATTATAATAATATTACAAAATATAAGCATTTATTTAAAAATTAATGTGATTTTTGACATTGTGACAAATTGACAATTTTTGTTAAATCAGGCACATAGTTACTGCTTAGGCACTTAGTCAAGACGTCGTCTAGGTGGGAATCAGTAAGCCGAGATCAGTAGACATTTTTTGCATATTTCATTTTTGAATATGAAGATTCACATAGGTAAGTTGATGCAAACAATGTCAAGAGTAAGTGTGCGCAATTTTTTAACGTTTTATAATTATCCGGTACTAATTTCCAAAATTCTTCATATTGATGTGTCTCTCTTTTCTCTTTAAAAATTGCCTCCAGATTTGTATCATTTTTTAAATCAATCAGCTCATCAGATAATTTTACATTATCAAACCCCAACAATGCAAGCTCTGTTGTAGTGGCTACTTCTAAATGCCAGGGATTTTCAACTAAGAGAAGACATTTCTTTATGCCAAGCTGAAATATTTACAATTCTTCAAGTCATCTATGATACAATCAGAAATATGTTTCAAAATATCTTCGATTCGCCTGACGCAAGTGGAATCTGAGAGCTGTAGTTGCCTGATTTGTGATATTATCTGCGTTTTATTGCTAAACTTGTCAAATAATATATTTGAAGCATTTATAAAACACTCTTTCACTATCTTTAGCATCAGTAAACGGTTTCATATGTTTTCCTAGTAAGTAACAAATTTCGTAGGACGCCCTTGTCACCGCTATATCTAGTGACATTGAGACTGCCATAATATTCTGATGTCGCAGTCTTCGGTTCCCGTCCCGCCCGCACGCCACAGAAATCACAGAATACCCACATTTTAAACTCCGCGCGCTCTCACGTCACAAACCGCTGCCGCTCATCTCCCGTAGCCACATTTAGTGGTCTGTGTATTACAATTAGATAATTAAGGGAGAAATACGTTAATTTTACGTTATGTTGGACCCTTATTGTATGGCGTGTCTCGGGCCGCATAAAAAAGGTCAGCGGGCCGCATGCGGCCCGTGGGCCGCAGGTTGAGTATGGCTGGTCTATACTGTGCGCTCCGCGTAAAGACACAATAGTAATGGTTTTGACTATGTAACGTTTCGCTCTACCTACCCCTTAATATGGAAACACAAGCATGATGTATTACTCCAGTTAGTCTTATATACCTCGGCTATTCAGTATGATTTAACATTTCACATGCTAATCCGATTACTTGGCTATGATCCGGGGGTTGTTTGTGTGCGGCATTACGACGATTTTGTACGTAGCCCAAACATGCAAATACGTTGCGTAAACTTTGTTATTATACGCTTCATTAAATCGTTTTGGAAAAAATAAAAAATAGACAAAATGAAAGTAAGTAGGTACGTTTAATGCCTACTTGTTACCATTGTTGATATCGACACAAGACTAAAGAGAAAAACCTACACGATCGACGTTCGTTGTGTCGATAGTCGATTTTGTTAGTCTTTGTTTAATAGCAATATAAGTAAACAGCGGGATTTTGATTATTGGGTTTTTAAGTTATGTTTTTCTTTTGTTCTTTACTTACTTATATTTTGGCTTGTGACGTCACTTCTGTGTAAAAATTGTTCTATGTCGTGCCACCACTACAAAAAGCAAGCAGGTACGCTGAGCGTGGATACGCGAGAGTTAGCCTACCTGTAACGTTTTGGCTGTCAACAAATTTTCAACACTTACTTCGTCGAAGTTCCCTCTTACGACATCCACGGAAGAAATGGAGAAATGGTATTCTAACCCGACACCTATAAGTAGACTACAATTTGTAGACATTCTTCTGAAGAGCACACGCCACGTTCTTTCACCATTCAAACCAGCTTCGTATTGGCTCCCAATATTTGAACTAACATTGGCCACACAAATGCAATTCCTTGTTTGTTGGAACAATGCACTAATTATTGAAATTAATTAGGAAAGCCAACTAACAGAGCTATCGGGTCCAGATTGCATTTGCCGTATAATTGGGGAAGCATGGCGAATTCTAATCAAATTTTTAATTTGAGTGCCTGAACTTTCTTGTTAGTTGATTGCTTTCGTTAGTTAGTATTGCGTCAATCGTTTGCTTAGGGACTCTTGGATGTATTGAAGTAGAATCAGCAATAGCTGATTAAAAAACGCCTTAAGAGGATAGGAGTCGCGCCACTTCTCCATACAAACGTAGTCCCCTGTTTTCTCTGTGAATAATGACATTAGAGCAAATTTTTTTTAGGGTTCCGTAGCCAAATGGCAAAAAAACGGAACCCTTATAGATTCGTCATGTCTGTCTGTCTGTCTGTCTGTCTGTCCGTATGTCACAGCCACTTTTTTCCGAAACTATGAGAACTATACTTATGAAACTTGGTGAGTAGATGTGTTCTGTGAACCGCATTAAGATTGTGACACCAAATTTAAAAAAAAACAATAATTTTTTAGGGTTCCCCATACATGGAACTGAAAATAAAAAAAAAATTTTTCATCAAACCCATTCGTGTGGGGTATCTATGGATAGCTCTTCAAAAATGATATTGAGGTTTCTAACATCATACTTTTCTAAAGTGAATAGTTTACGCAACAGATGCTTCCAAAGTTGAAAAAGTTGTGTCCCCCCCCTCTAACTTCTAAAATAAAAGAGTGATAAATCTAAAAAAAATATATAATGTACATTACCATAAAAACTATCAACAAAAATTGGTTTGAACAAAATCTATCAAGTAGTTTTTTTTTAATAAATAAAATTAAAATTTATCATTAGTTCGAAAATCTGTCACTAGATGGCGTTGTAATCGGTTTGTACGGAACCCTCAGTGCGTGAGTCCGACTCGCACTTGGCCGGTTTTTTATTATATTTGTATCTGTTGTGGCTATGCCCCTATGGTTTGCTTTTATCGATTTTCTAAAAAAAAAAAATTTAGAAAATCTATAAAAGCTAATCATAGGGGCATAGCCACAACTGATACAAATTTACTGAAAAAAAAGTTTTGCTCTAATGTCATTATTCACGGAGGAAACAGGGGACTACGTTTGTTTGTATGGAGAAGTGGCGCGACTCCTATCCTCTTAAGTCCATGGTGTGCAAACTTCTCTGAGAAGTAGGTAAACTTGCATGATGTGACCCGGATCTGCTCCGTTCATTACACAAAAGTACATACATACATATTCTCACGCCTGTATTCCCAAGAGGGGTAGGCAGAGCACATGAATTCAAAAATCCAGTGCCTCGTTTAGCAATTTCAGGGTAACCAGATGGCTAAGCGTGATATTGCAGTGACAGGTTGCTAGCCCATCGCCCACAATACACTAACCCTTTCCCAGAGTCGACTCTTACGACACCCATGGGGAGAAAGGGGGAGGTGCTATTCTAACCCAGCACCACACGGGGCTACACAAAAGTAAAATAGTCAAAACGTAAAAGTAATGGCACTGTATTATTTCGTATTCCGGGAAATTTATTACTAAAGAGAACAAGGTCTTTCATAATTAGTGGTGAAACCAAGGTGTAACAAACAACAAATTCTAATCAAAACATATTTTTAAGACAATAAATATTATTATACATTTGTTCGGGCATTGTGCCCGTGTGGTGCCGGGTTAGACCTCCCCCTTTCTTCCCGTGGGTGTCGTAAGAGTCGACTCTGGGAAAGGGTTAGTGTATTGTGGGCGATGGGCTAGCAACCTGTCACCGCAATATCACGTTTAACCATCTGGTTACCCTGAATTTGCTAGACGTGGCACTGGATTTTTGAATCCATGTGCTCTGCCTACCCCTCATGGGAATACAGGCGTGAGAATATGTATGTATGTATATTATTATACATACAGTCATACACACACCCTACAGTTTGTTAAGATCACTTGGAAGGACTGAATGCAAAAGGCACAATTATACTCAGGGACATACATAAAATCGACACCTCCTACGCAGAAGGTCGTAACGTTAAATTTGTAACTTTTCAGGAGAGCGATTTTAAAATACTTTTGTGTGATTTGCAAGTTATATGACACTTATTGATAAAATTTTTGGTTCAATCTAGGCGCAGTAGTTTAAGTAACAGGAAATATATATATTTATTGCAATATAAATTATTATTTCGTTAATATTTAACAAAATTTAAAGTTACGACTTTATTCTTTTTGTCTAAAGGTCGTATAAGTATGTTACGACTGTTTACATTTGAATAAGGTCACATGAACAGGTTGTATATGGTCGTAAGTACGAAGCAAAAAGTTGTAACTACGATTTTTACGCACGCATAGAGTCGTAACTTCATAGTTACGACGATTTGCACGGGGTACGGATGTTCGTGGCGTATACCT
Organism: Adoxophyes honmai; assembly: GCA_005406045.1. Taxonomy (NCBI): domain Eukaryota; kingdom Metazoa; phylum Arthropoda; class Insecta; order Lepidoptera; family Tortricidae; genus Adoxophyes; species Adoxophyes honmai. The sequence continues at coordinate 56,659 of BHDV01065671.1, forward strand.
TTGCCAAGATACGACGTCGTAAGTCTGCTGTGATAAGTCGGACCACGGCCCAATAGAACGGCGCAAATTGTCGAATGTTGTAGTGCGACGGTTTGCGTGGGACAATTCAAATGATACGACTTTTAGCGACTAGAAAACTCAGTAAATAACAAACATATTTACATTTTTGTTTCTGGAAGTTGTAGTTTGGATTAAAATAAATACAATGAGCCAAAAATCTAATTTTTGGCAAAAACAGCGTTACGACCATTTGCGTCGGAGGTGTCGAAATACATTGGATGGATTGTGATCGAAGAAGAAATGGAGATGAAAATAAAACAAAACACCATCAAGTTATTTGGTTTATTCTACTTCTTGTCTTCCTTGAGGAGCTGGTAAATGTAGGAGAAGTCCTTCTGTCCGAAGCCTCGGGCTTGCACGGTGCGGTAGATTTGAGTGGCGACGGCTCCCAGAGGAATTGGTGACCTGATACCGAGGGCCATCCCGCTGGCCAGCTCCAGATCCTGGAGAGAGAAGAATTGTTACAATATTTATAGAGATGAATTACAGGTTAATTAGATGTTTGTCAAGATGAAGTTGGCCTACGTGAGTATTTGTTAGTAATTGACTAGTTGAAAAATGGTACTAAAAAAGACTATTATCAAGTAAGAATATTGGAGACTCTGCTGGGTTGTTTTCTCAATATGATGGTTCTTAACCTAGTTTGAATTAAATGTGACCAATACTTTGGTAACTGAAGTTTGTAGTTCTAAAGTTGGTTATGAAAAAAAAAATGATCATTTTCAGATCCAAACCACCACTATAGAAAAATACAGTAACTACCTACATAGAAACCACAAATCAATTCAAAAATGGGTAAGTAGCTGCTTCGGTAAAGAACACTAACGCTGATTTTCAGCAAAGCCCTGAAACAGCTGTAATACGCTTAAACGTCGGAGATACTAGTAACTTGCTTAAATTAAAATGTAGAATAAAAACATGACTGTGATAATAACCTTGACTAGCATAAACTTAAAACTAGCTACACAGCCAAAAATTAGAACACCTTGGTAAGGCTATATTTCTAACTCTCGAACTAACCTTAACCATAAGTTCGTTCTTGAATCCTCCATCGTAGTTCCTGCTAGATGGCGCTGTCGGCACCAGGCCAGGCACGGGACAGTAGACCTCAGTGGACCACGACCGGGCGGAGGAGTTGTTCAGGACGTCCAACAGGACTTTGGGATCGAGACCCATTCTGAAATGTTGGAAAAGGGAGTGTGTTGTGAAACGAGCTTAATCTTTGGAATATTAGGAACTGTGGTTTGACAAGTAGGTTCTGATGTGGAAAAGACAACTTTAGTTGGTGAAAACAATGTTAAGTGCTGGTAACTGGTTGTTTTCTATTATTCACATACATACCTACAATTCGCAAGCATTCTCAAATAGGATAAAAACGTGGCCACTTCAGCATAATTTTTAGGTTGTAAGTTAGAGACATAATACTGACAGGTTGCTAGCCTGTCGCTTAAAATATACTTTAACGTATTTCCTTAGTCGCCTCTTACGATATCCCCGTCAGAAATGGATAAGTGTTATTCCAGCCTGATACGTATCGTTTTAATCGCGTAAAAATACTAGCAAATTCCCTTACTTGATACCCATGTTCATGCACTCAGCAGTGGCCATGCCAGTGATGCCCATAAGCATGTTATTGGCCAGCTTGGCGACCTGGCCGGCACCAGCGTCTCCGCAGTGGAAGTGCTTGGCACCCATCGCTTGGAGCACGGGGAGGGAGCGGTCGAAGTCTTCCTTGCGACCACCTGCCATGAAGGCCAGGGTGGCGTTCTGAGCACCCATCACACCTGAAATATTTAGTTACTTTCTTTGTAATAGGGTAATAGGCTAAATCCGTGTCCGGACAGAGCGAGGAAATTTGTGGGCAAACATGACGCATATTTTTGTTTCATATGAGCTTCATGATCACTCCAAAAATGGTATGACTATCAGCCTAATGAGGTGGGTGAGGTAGCCATCTCACGAGTTAGCTTGGTCAGTGAGGACTCGGCTGTAGACTGATCGTGGTCAATGAGCATTTCTCAAAATTTTTGGCATTGTGCTTTTCACAGGATTTCCACTTATGGGAAAGACAGACGACCTTTTAAAGATCGCCGGAAGACGCTGGATTCAGGTTGCTTCTAACCGTTACAATATAAAAATCCAAAGGGTAAGCCTATCGAGTAGCAAAAAGAAATTAGGTATTATATGTAGAGGAATGTATTTTTCGACCATTTAAATTTAGGTCTTGTTTTTATACACAATAGATGTCTTTACATAACTATATAAACGCTATCCAAGAATGCAATATTTTTAACATTACGTAAGACGAGATCAAAGGTTAAAATTACGCAATTGAAGTTGGTCTCGTAAAAGATCATGTTATTTTATAATTACCCTTGATTTAATATTTGATCAACAACCGAAGCGTAATCTTATCGTTGATATCGCGTCGCTTTTCTGCTTTGCTAAATCAAATAATGTGATAATTGTGGGTTTTCGTGATAAGATGGAAACAAAACAACTTACTACACTACTGCTAAATAATATTATTCTGCCAGATTTAAACACGTTTCTACGACATAAAAATAAAAATCCAAATAATTGCGGATTATTTCCACACTCGTTTCATAAATATACTACTGACTGAAGTTTACTTTAATATTTAAATACGAAAATATATTTTTCAAGCAATAAGAATAAAAGTTTTAACTTTCACGCGCAGCAAAGGCACTATTTACCGGGAATATTATTTCGTGGAACTACTACGTAAAATAAAAGAAGCTTTCAGGTTTGTTCGCTTTATTTAAATGTAATTAAAAGTAGTTGTTCTAAGTACATACCTACAGACTTTTGTTAACGTTTACCCTATTTTTTGTACTAGTCAATTTCAAAACCAAAAGTGTTTATTTTATTTCGTTATTATTAATGAAGATTAACAAAATGTCTTCGCAGAAAGTAATCTTTACTCTTCAACAATAATCAGAATGAAGAGGAAGAAAAAACTTTGAAATGTAAATTTTGGGGGCATTCAGAGTTATCAGAGATGTTTAATGAGATCAATGATTAAAGACGTTAGAGAACTGGCTGGTGTGAAATTAAATAATTATAGTAATTGTTACAGAGAAAAGTGTGCTTAGTTACTTTGGTCATATAGAGAAAATACATGAAAGAAGATTTACTACAAATGTTTTAATGTGGAGTGTACACGAAACACGTTGGGAGGAGAAGGTCGTGACAGAAGTTCTCTTACCAAATTAGGAACGTTTTGGAAAAAGGTCAAGTCAGAAATATGGAAGAAGCAGAAGAGCTCAGGATAGTAGCAAATTGAACAAAGTAATCTCAGCCTACCCCTTTGGGAAAGAGGTGTGATACTTACATAAGTAAGCTTATATGTATTTGTAAATAATGAGATTAATACAGTACCTCCTGAAACTGGTGCATCAATGAAGGCGACACCACTTTCGATGGCCACTGGGAAGATCTCTTTTGGCACGTTGGGGTCTACCGTGCTGGAGTCGATGAGGAGGGAGCCTTTGGGAGCCTGAAACAATTAAGTCGTCAACGTAAATACAATACAATAATGTCTTGTTACATAATCCATGACGGAAGACTCTTTGGGTTGGTAACATTAAGTTTCTGCATTTAACTGTGAACTAACAAATTTGGAGTTCAGCTGTTTTCAGCAGTTCTGCGTAGGAACTATAAATGCTGTAAGTCATGATGATGATGAATAAAGTTAAAATCGGTTAATTACCCTTGTGAAGTCGGGTTTAGCGTAACACCTCCCCAATTTTCTATGGCTAACGTACGAGGCGATCAAAGAAAATAGACAGGTAAAGGTTTAGCCGAAGGGATATCAACCCATCATTGTGATACCTATCTCTTTAATCTCACTTCCTTGGTCGCCTCTTACGAGAGCCATAGAAGAATCATCATCAGCCTATATACGTCCCACTGCAGGGCACAGAACTCCTCTCAGTATGAGAGGGCTTGGGCGATAGTTCCCACGCGGGCCCAGTGCGGATTGGGAACTTCACACACAACGTTAAATTACTTCGTCGCTGTGTGTAGGTTTCCTCGCGATGTTTTCCTTCACCGAATAGCTCGTGATAAATATCAAATTTGATATCGCACATAAATTCCGAAAAATTCAGAGGTGCGAGCCCGGTATTTGAACCCACGACCCTCTGCTTGAGAGGCCACATGTCGAACCGCTGGGCTATCACGGCTTTTTTGTTATCTATTATTTCAATTAATTTGTCATTTCTCCCTTCTATCCTGCAAGGGTAGATAAAATAATAACAGTATGTATCACTCACGTGCTTAACGACACCATCTTTGCCGAGGTACGCTTCAAGCACGACTTTGTTGCTAGGCAGGATGGAGACGACGGCATCAGCGGATTCAACAGCAGCTGCTATGGACTTGGCTCCCTTGACGCCATTCTTGGCTGCGGCGGACAGGGTCTCTGATGAGGGGTCATAGCCTGTGACGTTGAAGCCCTGGAAGCAGAAAGTGATTCCGTTGAATTACCTGGAAGACCAGCTAATGAAAAAAACTGTTAGAAAAATCGGTTGTCGTGCATAAATAGTTACTGCTACAGAAAAGATAATGATGCCACAGTGAACGATGAAACCACGACGACGAATCACGATTATTTTAATACCTAATTATGTAGAGCCTTTTACATAATCTTCCTTGATAACATTAATGGGTCATTGTCATAACCCTAAAAAAACACGTCCATTTGTAATATATAAGACATTTTTAATAATTGCATTTAATTTACATCATAACTATAAAGTACAGGAAACGTACTAGACTATACTATATCATATTTTCTATAAATGTAATTATTTGTTTTGTTTATCACCACAAATGCAACTGAAAGTCCACTTCGGTGGACTGTCCGGGTTCCACCTGTTAATAGAATGTGGCTTTAAAAAAATACATTTCTTTTATTATTGTACAAAAATGCCATTTTTCCCTAATCTATGTATGATTTCCATTTAACACTAATAGGATTTAAAGAATTAGATGGAAATAAAACACATTTTTCGCATCATTGAATCTTGTCACAACATTTTTTGTCTTTTTGGTGGACAATACTTTAAATTCTAGAAAAATTAGGGAAATGTCAAATGAATAGACCGGGACATATAATTTAACTCATTCACTATCGTACTATCCCTGTTAGCATTCATTTTGCCGTGACTTGTGCGCAGCAGAAGATATTGTTGTGTTAACAAGAATATTTGGTGGTGTCAATGTTGAATTGTCTTTCCGGTTACTGCTGTATTTAGTAAGTACATCGCTATAAATCCACCAAACGTTTTTAATAATTAGTTAAGCAATCAAACATTGTAAATTATGCCTTGCCTTTTGAATAATCCTTTAAATGGCTGGTGTTGTGAATGATATTGCGGAAAAAGTCCATTCGGTGGACGTCTTTTTGGTGGACTTTTTGTACACCCAAACGATAAATGATTGTATTTTTATTGATTCTTGTACTTTGGTTTCATTATTTATTATAACTTTAAAAACTAGCTTCTGATTCCTTTTTTGTTTTATCCGTAAATGACTAGTGACTGAATAGTGAATGTTTAAACGTAAATTCTGTAAAGGTAAAAAAAACTGTAGAAGATTTAACAAAAACATACAAAATAAGCTTTGGAGGAAAAATGGAATGATGCACGACGATGCAGAAAAAAAATCAATATACAAAAAGAAATTTAAAAGTACATCGCACGTAAAATACCGCCTTTGATTCCAGTTATTTTAGTACCATGAAATGGGTGAACGTATTGCAGTGAAAAACAGAAGAATGTTGAAAGCAAAGAAACTTAGTTACTTAGAAAGAAGTTGATGACTTTAGAATGCAGCAATCATTAAAAATTAGTGAGTGCAGTCTGTTTGTTGATTGAAAAAAATGTTCATAAAAGTATACAATTTTAGGACGTATATTCTGAAAGTTCGGATACGTCAACGTTAAAACCAGGAAGAGCCAACAAACCCCCACTTTCATACATGCTTCTTGAAGACTTGAAGGCTTCCTAGTCTTCGGAGGACGAAGGCATATTTGGTCCACCGAAAAGAATTGTCATTTCGGTAGACAGACACAAAATATTTTTTATATACTTTTTGAATGTATTTACGTGTCTGATTGTGCATGATTATGAGAATATATCATGAACGTTATTTTTGTTTAAGATGTTTACCGCTTTTTGTTTGGTTTATTTATTATTAATTAACATAATTAGTCCACTCGGTGGACATATTAGTCTTTCCGGTGGAACCGAAATATCGTTATTTCGTTTTAAATTGTTTTTTTCGAATAATTGATCTCTGAATGATACTCAGTTCTGTTGCAAGTTAGAGTAAGAGTCGTAATATACCTTTGATTTTTATAAATCACGTGTTTCATTTTTTGGCGAAAAAAATCGCCAGGCTTGACAATGACCCTAATACGACTTACAAAGAATGTTTGAAATGGTGGCAATTTGGAGTTTGTCAAACAATAGTGATTTGGACTGGGTTGAAAGTATATTTTTGTAAAGTAGGTAATTCTTGCAATTATCGTTTATAAAGGCTACAGAAATATATACATGAATAAAAAAATAAACTGTCTAGATAACAATGTCAAGGCTCGTATACAGCCTGGTGATCGACAGACAGCGGCGTCTTAGGGCGCTTGTGCACTACCATGAATTTTCAGTTCCGGCCGTCCGGTTTTTTAAGGTCTGTCGCGCCGTCCCGCTCACTTCAATGCAATTTAATGGAAGAGCAAGCGAGACGAGACCTCAATGAAAAAGCCGGACCGTAAAATTCATGGTAGTGCACAAACTCCCTTAGGCGCAGCGCAGACAACAGACTTTTGTGCGATCGAGTCTGCGGTGCACAAAACGTCTGCGTGGATTCGTCATGTGCGTTACTGCATATAATTCCATAGGTTCTATTTTCACAGACTAAAAAGTCCGTCGCGGATAGTCTGTTGTTCAGGGCCTTAGTAATAGAGTTCCGTTTTGACCCTTTGGGTACGAAGCCATAAAAAGTACCCGGTTCTGTATAAAGCTGTCACCTCTAATTTGTTCTGTGTTTAGGTAATTGTACCCAGAATTGACACGGAGTCACTTTGTAGTAATTCTGTTATAGAGGCTTATTTGAACTGAACTAATTGATATGGACGAGGGTCGCGGCGAGTCACGGATTAATAACAAAATAGGTTGAACTTAGTATTCAGAAGGTTTTTGAAACTATTTCTATTAACATTATGAATTTGAAAGTTTGTCAAGATATTTGTATTTTCAGTATTATGTGGGGTTTCGAATGACACTTCTCTAAAAATTGTACATAGGTTGCTTTAGGCGACAGACTTGCCACTACAAATTACCTCCTTCATATGTTTTCAAAGCATAAAAAATGTGACATAGACTTCATGATTATTTCACGTTGGGGTACTACTTTAAACATAATTTTATGTTTAAATTTAGCTAATGGAAGAACAATACACACATAGATAGAGACCAACTAAAATACAATTTTATTGCTACTGATCTATTAATACAATGATCCAATTGGAAATTAACTTTATTAAAATTTCAAGTTATTAGTTAGTCGAGAATTGTTTGAACTTGTTTAGTTTCAATTTGAGATTGGTTTACACTTAGTTAATTTAGTAATTGTATTTTTTTTTATAAGTCTATTTGTGATAAGTTCATTTCTTTACGCCACTTTGTTTCAGTTAAAACCGTTTATTTTATCTTGTTTTTAGATAATACCACTGCGATATTAACTCCCGGCATATCTTAAGAAGTCACGCTTTTTCTTCAAACATAAAAACCTTCTAGGAAATAATGTCAGCCATATTCCCCTCATAATCCGAGAAAACTAAACAATGGCTAATGTAGCCAATCGCAACCCCTGTCCCGGAAAAACGTATTGTTTCAAAAACCTCGTACCTCAATCCGACAGACAAAGTATTTTGAACTTTATACCAAACGCTTAATGGTCATAAAATGGGTTGCTACCTCTGAGATACGAGGTCATTAAAAGTAACCACGGAATGTATCCATCTCCATATTTTACCATATTTTTTGCATGAATTGAAACGATTTTAATTTGAAATTTCGTACGACCCCCATTACACGACTTTTTGGTTGGAATCGTGACTTCACTTTTATATTAAACGTGGAATAGCATTTGAGAAAAAATATTTTAGAAAAAGTTGTTTCAACATTTATTTATGAGACTGATACAAAACAAAAGGCTTTAAAACGAGTTTAGTTTATAAAATGAACCCGAAGGGCGAATTTCATGGATAATCACAAGTAATTTTAATGCCTAATGAAAGAAGAATAAAATTACTAAACAGATTTATACGGGAAGTGTGAATGGGTTTGTTGGGAGGGGAAGACCTAGACGGACGTTCCGTGACCAAACCGAGAACGTTTTAGTAACAGGTCAGGTCAAGAGTACCTACCCGAAATTGACGAGCTTATTTAGGTGAAATTATGCACTTTATGATTAACTTACAAAAATATTAGCTAACGTAGCGCAATTCCCGAGGAAAGCTATTTTTCTGGTTTTTCTTCAGACTAGTTTACAGAATCCACCAAGCGACAAAAAGTGCAATCACAAGGTGATACAGTTTAATTATTCAAACATATGATTTGCGTAACATCAGCAAACCATCCGTTTCTTTCAGATAAAACTCTCTATTATTTATTACTATCGCTCTGCCTATTTGCTCAACTCACCTCAGAAAACGGTAAACAATTTACCAAGATCTTGATTCTTTTATTTGGCATGTCTATTGACTTGGTGTCTCACTCTAGCCTTATGTGGTAGAGCGAGACGCAAGCTAGATTGTTGTTCTGCCGGATTATATTTTACGTATTCCTGAGTAATATTAGAATAATGGTATAGTATGAAATATACTGGAGAAGTCAAAGGTTCTCTATGAATTAAGTTTTCTGCGCATCTTTACCACGGGTAGTGTTAAGAGAATACTTTAGAGTTGACTTTATATTTTTTTACATTAAGCTGAATTTATTATGTTTTGTCCTAAAAACAGGAGCATATTCTCTAAAAAATATTGCGCATAAAAATCTCTTGATTGATGTCATTTTGCCAGTCGATGAATGTTATGTAGCACTCAAGACAGCCCTCACTAAAAATTTATCAAACTTCACTTCCTATCATCAGTTTATCGTCATATTTGTGTCAGGTGCATCAGTAGTTTGGGTCAGATGCAGATAAGTAATTTAATTACTAACAGTCAAGGCAGAAAATTAGGCTGCACAGTTTTCAGTTTATGCCATCTCCAGTTGGTTTATCATCCAAAGCCAATATCAGAATATGGAGCCATAAGTGTTAGTTCTGTATTTATGCTTATCAAGATAGTAATGCCGGGTCATGGCATAATACAACGATAAAAGTTATTTCGTCAACGCACCTATTGTCTTGCAAATAAAGTTTATTTTCAAGCAAGCGATAATTACATGCAAGTCATGTTTACGGCCTTGTTTAGTTCTATACAATTACTGACTTATTAATTATACAAAAAGAAGGAAAGAGTAAGACATTGTCAGTCCATGTTTACCTAGTACATATATCTCTAGTTTGTGTTAATATTACTTATACGTAGGAAAATAACTGCCTTTCATAGTGACAGTACTTTAAAGGACGCGAGTACCTACGTATCAAGAGTTTCTGATTTGGCTGCCACCAAAATTAGAATCTGTTGAGATCAAAGTTGGGCCACCACCGGAATTAGAAACTAGTTTAATTGGTTAAACATTGTCTGCTAAAAAGGAGCGGAAAAGAAATTTACTCTTCGTTTAATTTATACCAAGATTTTACGAAATATCAATGATTACTAGTGTTCAACAAGATTATAATTTCGGTGGGTAAACTTCCTAGTTTTACTTCTTAGCTGGGATTATCCCTTCGCTTTCCATCACGTGTGATTGTGTTAACGTAAGCTTACGTAAAACTATGCAAATGAGTCAAAGGCGTGTCTCTTCGGTTGAAATATTCAAAGTAATTGACATTCGTTGAACAACCTTGACTTTGTATTGGAACAAGTGTGTTTTCGTCACGTAATTCAAAGGAATGAGGCGATGAATTATTTTTTATACGCTATAATTACGCTGGCTGTTACCATCTACATATATTTATTTTTTAATTTTTATCCACTGAGGTTCACCTCTAACTTTTTTCGTATCGATGCATCATCATTATAGTACAATAACAAACAGCAATATTGGTTAAAGTTTAAAAAGAACAGAAACACCGCATTTTTTTTCTTATGTGGAATTCATATATACCTTATCGGTTTAGGTAGTTAAAACAATGTAAACAATCTTGACGTGTCTTTTTATTTAAACGTACACTTTATAAATCGAAAACTTTACATTTTACAATTTAGGTATGAAAAAATCATTTACTTTCAGAATTGAATTGTATAGTGTAACGATTTTCATTTTTAAACTGTGTATTTCAATAAAAAGACATGTCAAGATTGTTTATATTGTTTTAACTACCTAAACCGATAAGGTATAGTACTACGTATTCCAGAACTCATCGGTCTACAGACAATTATATTGCCATAGCAACGCCACTGCAGGACACTTACCTACCTTTCTCATGTGAAAAATTGATTTACTCGCAAGTAGAGCAACTTATTCCAAGACTTCCATTCTTGTTTGGTTGAATGCACCTTAAATATTGCGAAATAATTATAATTATCGTCTTAAAAAAGCCACTCCCTTTAAAAAAAAAAACATTCAAAAACTCATTTAGAATTTCAAGACTCGTACGTCCTAAAACCTAAGGCCAGCTTTACACCTGTAATTTAACTTACGTAAGTAGGGACGTATCTGATAATAAACCGGCCAAGTGCGAGCCGGACTCGCGCACGAAGGGTTCCGTACCAAAAACTGCAAAAAATCTGATTTTTTGTATGGGAGCCCCCCTTAAATAATAATTTTATTTTAATTTTATTACTTATTTTTAAAGTAAATGTTTAATTAAGTATTCTGTGAGCATTTCAAGTATTTAGCTGTTACAATTATTTAAATAGACCCAAAACTGCAAAAAAAAACATGTTTTTTTATGGGAGCCCTCCTTAATTATTATTATTATTTTTATTTTAGTATTTTTTGTTATAGCGGCAAAAGAAATACATCATCTGTGAAAATTTCAACTCTCTTGCTCTCACGGTTCGTGAGATACAGCCTGGTGACAGACGGACAGACGGACAGGCAGACAGACAGACAGCGAAGTCTCAGAATAGGGTCCCGTTTTTACCCTTTGGGTACGGAACCCTAAAAAGGGAGATGAGCATTGCTATTTTCTTCCAACTTATAGCTGTATCCCTACTTACGTAAAACTTACAAGTGTAAGGTTGGCCTAATAAAGCACGATGACCAAATGACATAGGACTAGAAAAAGGAACCGCCTTCAAAAAACCAACTGAAAAGAAAAAAATAATTCTCATGCACAGATACAGATTTATAATATGTAAGTATTACTTCTACTTTTTGAAGTCGGTGCCAAACCAATTTTCATGACAAAGAAGAACGCTGGTTTATTATCATGTTTATTATTGCTTAATGTAACAAATACTTTTTTGAAAACCGCATCCAAATAGCTTTAGCCAAACGCGAGATAATCGCGGACAAACATACATACATACATACATACAATCGAACTGAGAACCTCCTTTTTTTTAAGTCGGTTAATAACACGATCGTGTCTCTATTTTCTGAGCACTGTTTTACTATTATGACAACTCGCATGTGTAAACACGCGCGCCAGAATAACACTACCTGTTCCTATCTAACTATAAGTGTTAGAAAGGGACACTATATCGCCTTACTAAGCCGGCTGGCGCCACAGAACTCTGTGTGGCGCCAGAGCGTACAATATAGCGACAGGGGCTAGTACGCTAGCGTTTATCCACAGTTTAGAAAAAAGGGTTTGTTATGTCACTACCTGATGCGAAGTCAGTACAGGAAATTTGTATTATGTCTGGGTTAGATTTTGGCATTCTACTTGAGCTAGTATCCCAGTTACAGAGCTACTAAGATTAGTATTAAAGCGTTTTTGACTCAATGTTCTTCGTTATAAACTTGCTATTTTATTGGCAACTTGTATGATATTATACACAACTACGTACCTACTGTTTCAATAAACACTTACCTACATTTTACGCTTAGCGGACAATGCCACGCCCACCGTAATTAAAACAACTAGATCTTATCGTTATAACTATTTAATTTACCCATTTTACTTGTTACAAATAAAAACTAAATAGTTAAGCATCAAAATATCGGGCCCATAACCTGTTTTCGAATGACGATAAGATCTGTTTATGTAATCGAATATTTATAATCTCATAATTAATAATGGGATGATTTTACGACAAGTATCTGGCAACCATGTTCAGAGTCCCATTCCGAAGGTCAAGATGAAAAAACATCCCGTATTGCACTAGGTTAAGACGCGTGTCAACAACCGAGAATAACACACCAAGCCGGCCCATCCCACTCTCACACCAAAACAATGCACTAAATATTTGGAATAAATTACTAATACTAAAGAAATCCTCACCTTTTTGACTAAATTGGCAGCCATATAGCCTCCCATATTGCCAAGACCGAGGAACGCGACATTTTTGTCCGCCTTCGAACTATAAGCACGTCGCGAGAACGTCGCACACTGGCTGGTAAGAATCGATCGGGCGGCCATCTTGAATTCTTTATTTAAACACGTTCGTACGCCGTCGCCCGCGCAGCCCAACTGGACGGGTTCTATGTCAGTTCGGGAACTCTGATAACGCAATCGAGTTATCAACGAGTCGGCGTTCATTTGGCTTCAATTTATTTAAATGATTTCTTGTATTTATTACCCGGGTTTATAGATGTCTGTCTTGAACAGATTATTTTTTGGATTGGTTTTGAATTATTATACTTAACTTGTTACATTCCTACTTACAACAAGTAATAGTTATTAATTTCAAACTACTAAAAAGCTGTTCATATTATGTGTTTGTAATAAATTTTATTGAGGAGTTACTTTTATCCATGGTAAAAATTTAGAGGATAAGGGAAGAGTATTTTGCTTCTCCGTCGTGATGTTATCAAGTTATAAGTACCTTGTATTAATTATTGACTGACAATTTAATTAAACTAAAATTTCAACGCTGGCCTTACCAGCTGATTTTACAAGGAATCAAATTTTGTTCATTACCTTTTACAAATCAACAACTTATCGGCTATTGAGTCTACAACGTCATAAGGCCTGTTCAATTTACTAAGCGGACACGCTTAAACGTCTTTTAAACTTACAATTCGTAATCAATTGATATACTATTGGCAGCAATGACATTAGCAAATCCATCTTTGTCAATTGCGACATAGTTGTTCTTTCATTATTAACTATTTTTCGCGATAGAGCGTATTAATTTAGATAATCGCAAATTAATAGTGCAAAAATGGTATACAGGGCAGTATTCACTGCGAAAAACAGCAAAAATGTACAAATATTCCAAGTCAGCGATGTACCAAATCATAAAAAAATTAGGAGAGCATCATACTCTCGAAGATTTATCGAAATCTAGACACGGAAGCGGGCCGGAAAATCCTCAAGCCGACGAAAATGTAATGCGGCTGTTAAAATCGTTAAATTATCTATCCGTTCGTGGAATTGCCAAGAAAGTTGGCGTCAGCGTAGGTACAGTACAAAATATTAAAAAATATATATATACGAACCTACGAAAAGCAAAAAATTCCGAAAAGAAGTGTAGAACAGCAAATTTAGATCGAAAAAACGGTGCGGGAAGTTGTACAACATCTTACTAAAAGATAAATCTCGTTGCATTTTAATGGACGACGAAACTTGCGTAAAATATGATAGCAGTACATTACCGGGGCCCCAATACTACAATGCCGTCGTAGGAGAGTCTGTACCCGAGGAGGAAGAACTATTAAAATGGATAAATTCGGGAAGAAAGTCCTGGTTTGGCAGGCAATCTGTTCCTGTGGCCTCAAAAGTGTTTCTTATTTTGCAACAGGCACTATTGGCGGTGAAATAAACAGAAAAGAATGCATCCAAAAACGGTTAATTGCCGTCTATCGGAAACACAGTATCCCACCCTTGTTTTGGCCTGATTTGGCAATTTCCCACTATGCTGGGCCGACAGTGGAGGTACTAAATTCAAAAAACATTGAATTCACTCAAAAAAACACAGTCCACCAAATCGTCCGGAGCTCAGTCCTATCGAGCGGTAATGGGCTATTGTGAAGATGCACTTAAGAAAGGATGGTCGTGAAACAAAATCATTGGAAGAATTAAAAAAAAAGGGGTTTACAGCTAGTCGAAAAGTGTCAAAAAGTGAAGTGCAGCACTTATGCGTAGTATCCGAATAAAAGTCTGTAATTTTTAGCGATGTAATTAAGTTTTTTTTTTTTTCATTAAATAGTATTTTGTTTGTTTTCGTTTTAATAATATTTTTAGCCAAATTAAGACATAAACAGCGAAAATAAAATCATAAAAATAATAATATTTTGTGTGTCCGCTTAGTAAATTGAACAGGCCTTAAGATACAATTATGATAGAAAATGATATCATTGTACATTTTTTCAGGTACATTTTTTTAAACCTCAAGGTTTAAAACATTTTTTTAATTTTTATCTGCACAGATTATCAACGGTATAATAAAGTAGTAAAATATTTCGCAATCAAAAAACAAAAAAGATGTGGAATGGAACCAAACGTCATTACATACTGATAGCGCTAACATAACAAGCCGGGGCACAGTAGGAGAATTAATCAGTAAGTCAATGCGACAGATAGGCTATCAAATCGCTCACAAAACTGTATAGGTTTAACAACGTATTTTTTGATATTTCAAGCAGCCGGGACTCAAATTATCTTTATACTTACCGAATCCAGTCTAAATAGCTTCAGCAGTTAATACGTAAAAAGGTGAGACAGACTGATAGACGCAAAATTTTCTTATTTACAATAAATATTACGAAAGGATGTTTTATTTTTTAGAGTATACCAACCGAAATAAAAAATTATTGATAATTATATTAATCATACATACATACATACATCACGCCTGTATTCCCAAGAGGGGTAGACAGAGCACATGAATTCAAAAATCCAGTACCACGTTTAGCATTTTCAGGGTAACCAGATGGTTTAACGTGATATTGCAGTGACAGGTTGCTAGCCCATCGCCCACAATACACTAACCCTTTCCCAGAGTCGACTCTTACGACACCCACGAGAAGAAAGGGGGAGGTGCTATTCTAACCCGGCACCACACGGGGTTTAATCGTATTTGTTTTATTCATCACTACCTACTACAAACTTAGTTTAAACAAGGCCACTTCTTGATGTCTTTGCCTGTGCATGTGGGTACCGAAAAGTCACCACATCTATTGATAAGCGAGAACGTTGCTCCATAGTATTTTCAAATATTTTAAACCAACCCGTGCGAAGCCGGGGCAATTCGCTAGTTATCATCAATTTATGTTTAAAAACGATAACACCACAGGCAGACACAAAAAATGTTCGTTAGTTGTTTTAAAATTTTAAGGAACATGCATATTACTGATTTTTACTGTTTTACTGTAATGATGTTTATTTAAAGATATAGTCAGGCAGTCAAGGCCGCTATTTTAATCGCAAATAAGAGTATGAGTATAGCGATAATGTCAGGTGAGTAGCTAGGGGGTGATAGGTATCACTATGCGATGGAAGATAAACAAAAGTAGTGTTTATACATTTTTAAACCCAAATACGTGATGGAAAAAATATACAGACATCACGCCTGTATTCCCAAATGGAGTAGGCAGAGCAGATGAAACGCTACACAAACAAAACCATGTCTGTTGCACGTTTCATGACCTCTTCTAGCATATTTTGGGGTTTTGAGTTGGCAGGTATAATAGTGACAGGTTGCCAGCCTGTCGCCTTAAATATACATACATATTCTCACACCTGTATTCCCAAGAGGGGTAGGCAGAGCACAAAAAATCCAGTGCCACGTTTAGCAATTTCAGGGTAACCAGATGTTTAAACGTGATATTGTAGTGACAGGTTGCTAGTTCATCGCCCACAATACACTACTAACCCTTTTCCAGAGTCGACTCTTGGGACACCCACGGGAAGAAAGGGGGAGGTGCTATTCTAACCCGTGTGGTGCCTTAAATATGCCTTAGCCTATTTATTTAGTCGCCTCTTACGACCACGGAAACCATGGAGAGGTGTTTGGACATACATATATTATACCTATTCAGTTTGTCTGGTAAAATTTTAGCAATTTTTGCCTCTCCTGTAAAGTTTCGATAAATTTCTTTACTAGAGTTTGCTTTGGAACAGCCGAACTGTTTGGCGTATCCTCCAATTGACTAGCTAGTTAAATAATCACAACGTTAGACAAAACACATCAAGTTTTAGCGACATTTTGAGTTTATCAGGTATTATCAATGGCTGGTTTGTTATATCATTAAATAATTGCCATTTTAGTTTGATAGTAATTACTTAGGAGAATAATCATTTAATTGTGATAGGTTATCGGTTACCTCAAGGTTAGGGGCGTGGTTGACGAACGTGACTGGCTCTAAAGAATTATGGATGACATTCTTTAAAAAAAAGTGATAATCTTTTATTTCAGACCAGTGTAAAATTTTATAGGTTTATACAAACATACACAGGGGTAGGCAGATACTGCTTCGTTCCACTTGCTATGATCCTGATATACCTCATTTGCTTCATCCACATTCATTAATTTCCTCATACTCTTCACCTGACCTGTTTCTAAAACGTCCCCGTTTTAATCCGTTTAGATCTTCTTCATTATATCCTCTCTATATTTTATGTCCAAACCAACTAAGCATACTTTTTTCTATCCTAGTAAGTATTATAATCTTCTTTCACACTCATTCCCTTATCAGGACTATTTAGTAGGTAGGTGACAATTAATTTATCTTGCAATGCAACGAAGATCATAATATTATTTAAATACCTAAGTGCAGTTTATTTTGTGATCTAATGTTATCATCACACTGATTTGTGGTATTAATCGTGGAGTCCAGAGCAATAAAACTAATTGAAGTAATAACATTAAAATTGTGTGCTCACGTGTCTGTTTACGTATACATACGTACAATCACGCCTGTGTTCCCAAATGGAGTAGGCAGAGCATACGAAACGTGGCATAGACCAAACCATTATTATGACAGTTTACGTATACTGGTCTATAATAAAATACATTATTATTACATACTTTGATTTATGACATGAACTGATTAGGCGAATTAAAAAAAAAAGTCACGAGTGGTTTTTTGCCCCTGCAAACAATTTCAAAGGTATACAAGCCAACAAAAACTTGCTATTGAAATTATACAGGAGTTATTCGCTGACTGCAACCATCAGTTTATTAATTTTGTTTATGATCTTACTTACTTACTTTTGTAAAATTATTAAATATGGCACAGTTTTTCTCTGAAAAAACGAATATAAGTAATTAATTAATTAATGAATTATGAAAAGAATCAAGCGTTAAAACTTTGGTTCCGTCAGTTGACTTACATAATATTATAAACTGAAACAGATTTATTTTACGAGAAATATGGATAAGTGTGTTGTAAGATGTTTCGTGACCAAATAGGGGATGTTTTAGAAATAGATCAGCAGGGCTATTGTTGCGATCCCTTCAAATTTGACAGGTCGAAGCCAAATTCGCTTTAAAATTTAAAAAAATCGCATATCGTGACGTCATGACTGTCGGAATCCATGCCCAAGCACGTTAAGTTAAAAGACAATCGAATGAATGATTTACCAAAAAGTTTGTATTCGTAAACAAAATGTCAGGATGTCATGTGAGGATTGGTTTGTTATATTTTACGGGGAAAAGCACAGGATCACAATCGCTTTCCTCCGTCAAGCCCATGTCGATGCCAAGCGCGAAAAATAACCCTTTTGTATACCAAATCTTCTTTCATCCATCCCCTAGACTATATTAAAAAAATATTCAAGTTTTTCATATTATGAAAAGTCTAGGGGATGGCTGAAAAATAATAGCTATATGTTTCATGGTAACCAATAGCCTTTTTAGCCATCTAGTGGAGTAAAAATAATTGCATTTTCAGTTTGAATACTTCGACGCGCCGTGCCGTGCCAAAAATAGCGAAGCTTTACCGTTTTACATTTAACAGCCAAACTTTTATATTTATGAGCCGTTTAAATGCTGAAATTATGAATAAAACGGTCATAACTTGACGCTTGTTTAGTGCAATAAAAGCGAAAAATAACCGCCGAAATATCGTATCTTAGTGTAACTAGAACTTCAAAATAGAACCCCCAGTCTTTGCTATTAGGTTTAGTTTTGTAATGAAAGTGGCAATGGAAAAGGAGTTTGGTAAGTTGGTCGGTCGAATTATAATTTTATTCCGTTTTTATGTTCGTTATGTCCTGTAAATGGACATGATAAGGAAATATTGTCTTGAAGATTGCAATTTAAGGTTTTGCTTGCTCGACTGTTCTTAATGTCTCACTTATATTTTTAGAAGACTCGAACAGTTCACTCCCGCACTAAATATGAGTACCTACACTCCCTGCGTGGAGTCTGGTCGGAATAACAGCTCTCCATTTCTTCCATGGATTTGGTATGAGGCGACTACGGAAACTTACGGAAACTGAGGGTATATGTATAACTAGCTTTTCGCCCGCGTGGAACTCGGTTGTATTGCGGTATAAAGCACAACTATAAGAAAACTTCTCATTTCAAACGACACACGGCGCCATCGATCTATCATTTATCGATCGGTTATCGATTGATATCGATCTATCGTCGATCGATATCGATCTACCAAGCAAACTATATTTTTATTTTCCCTCGGGAACATCAATTGTTTTCCGGGATAAAAAGTAGCCTATGTCACTCTCCGTGCCCTAAACTATCTCTACCTAAAAAATCACGTCAATCCATCGCTCCGTTTAGCCGTGAAAGACGGACAAACAAACAAACAAACAAACAAACACACTTTCACATTTATATATTGGTACGGATATGTAATTTAGGCGACAGGCTAGCAACCTGTCACTATAATAGCTGCGAACGCAAAATCTGAAAAAAATATATTTTAAAAGTGGCCACGAGTCGTGTGATAGTCAGGGTTTTGTCAACGTAGCGTATCGTGTACTCTACCTATCCCATTAAGAATAGGTATGTAACTAATAGTAAAAACAGGTTGCGACCCGGTATTTTATTTTTGACCCCGTATCGGGAAACGCTGATTAATAGTTTTAATAGTCCTTACCTGAATAGGTGACACATTTCCTTGTATTTTAATAGTAAAATGAAATTTCACCCTTAAATTTACGCTGCGCCATCAGCCCACGTATCCACAGGTTTTATCTAAATTACAGGGGTTGTGAACAAAGAGCTTCCTTGTCAGCCTTTATGGATCGCCGAGCCTGGTTGGTTCCACTTGGCACCTTTAAAATAGGGTCAAAATTTACTAGTGTAAAAAGGTCAGGTCAAGAGTAAGAGAACCAAGTGTGTATGAAACGATTAATGAATGTAGATGAAATTTTAATAAAAGACGTGCGTATCTGAGGATTGTAGAAAGAGAAACAAAGTTGTCTCTATCTACCCATGTGGAAAAGAGTTGTGACGGCATTAAGAATAAATATTTATGTAAAAAAATCGTAATCTTTTGAGAAACCTTTGAAATACGCCTTCGAAAAAAGCTTTAGGTGCTACTCTAAATCCGATACCACACGGAATGTAACATTAAAATTATGTGTGTAAATTAACCCATTACAAGAATAGACGCCGTATTTGTGGACGCAATAAGAATAGTACTTTGTTTATCATCTGATGAATGTTACAATTAACACGCGGATCTCATTATGCGGTTAACAAAAGTACCATTCAGCGAAAAACCTTTGTTTACAACAAATAAATCGCTATTATTTTATACGCTGTTTGTATACGGTTTTGATAACAATGTTATTATTATACTGTAGTCGTCGTCATCATTTCAGTCGAAAGCGTCCCTATTGCTAACAATTTTTAATCCTCAACAAAAAAAATACAGTGAGTAAGTTTAGTAATTCAATGCTGTGTGTAAAATACGCAATCCGCATTGGGTCATAACTCAACCAATTGGGAATTATAACTCAAGCCCTCTCATACTGAGAAGAGGCCAGTACCCAGCAGTGGCAAGTATTTAGACTATCCAGTTGTTATAAATACTAAGTATTATTCTAACCAATATCACGTTTAACCGTCTGGTTACCCTGAAATTGCTAAACGTGGCACTGGATTTTTGAATTCATGTGCTCTGCCTACCCCTCTTGGGAATACAGGCGTGAGAATATGTATGTATGTATGTATTCTAACCAAGCATGAGAGAAAGAGAACCAACGTTTCTTATGTTGAAACCGAGGATAAAGCTAGATATTTATGGTAACACCCAACATTTTTTCCTAAAATTTTATTGTCAGTTCTTCAATGTTTACATTCTATAAAATGTACTTTTTGCCGTTGTACATTATCATAAAGAAATGCAAGACATAGCACACACGCCATACATCCGTTATGACTTATATGACAAACCAAATGCGTTGTAAACAGAGCCCTTACTTGTAATGCTACAGTAATTGTACAGTAAGGGCGTTTGTGCACTACCATGAATTTCACGGTCCGGCTTTTTCATTGAGTTCTCGTCTCGCTTGCTCTTCCATTGAATTTTATTGGCGTGAGCGGGACGGCGCGACAGACCTTGAAAAACCGGACGGCCGGACCGGAAAATTCATGGCAGTGCACAAGCGCCCTAATTGCACCAGTATTACCCTCCACGCTAGAACACAATAGTGCAAAGGCTGCTGCTTTGAGACAGGATTGCGGGTAAGATACCGCAGATTCATCCCAAAATCTAGTTAGTCTCTCAAAACTTAAGCTCAAAGCAGTATCGAAATTATTAATTATTGCTCCAGCTAAAGTTATTTCATTAGCAACGCAGCAATCGGCTTAGGAACAGCAAGTTCTGTTATTAAATTTATCAAAAACTTATAAAAATTGGCGAAAATGAGAGGCGACTACGTGATTTTTGTATATTGCGGATATTTTGAACAAGTAGTAACTACCGTAAGACTCACAATGAAAAATATAAAGACGAAACTAACGTTTTAAAAAATGTTGAACGCGTACATTTTGCTGCAGCCGCTGTGGCTCCTAGTTGAAGTGCTACGAATTTTCCCGAAACACATCAGGCTTAAAAGCCGTGGTAGCCCAGCGGTTCAAAAAAGCCGTGGTAGCCCAGCGGTTTGAACTGTGGCCTCTCAAGCAGAGGGTCGTGGGTTCAAACCCCGGGCTCGCACCTCTGAATTTTTCGGAATTTATGTGCGATATCAAATTTGATATTTACCACGAGCTATTCGGTGAAGGAAAACATCGTGAGGAAACCTACACATAGCGACGAAGTAATTCAACGTTGTGTGTGAAGTTCCCAATCCGCACTGGGCCCGCGTGGGAACTATAGCCCAAGCCCTCTCATTCTGAAAGTAAGCCTGTGCCCTGCAGTGGGACGTATATAGGCTGATGATGATGATGATGATGACATCAAGCTTAACTCGATTTAATACGTGGAATATCCGTATTTTTCATTGAATTCGGATAATTTAGATTTTATGTTTCTGACAGGTATCACTAGCAATCAAATTGCCATTTCCATTTTTAAACCTACCAACTTTGTTTTAGTTTTAGCTAAGTAAAATAGACTTGCGTCTACAATAACATCTCGTTAGAAAAAAGTAGTTTGAAAAGTATTTTAATACTTTTCTAATATAACATTTTGTACGTCGCTGGTTATTAATCACCTCTACCTATAATTTAGTTGGCTATTTTGGTTTAAAAATCGCCTATAAAAGTTATTAAAGCAACCTGACTTGTTATTGTCGTTGCATAGAGCACTCGCCTGTTTCATTCCGAATTTACTGAAACAATACTTTTGATTGGCCACAGATCCCACATTAAGTAGATAGATTATGACATAAGAGAAGTTTCAATATGCATTCTCTTCTGCATCCAGCGTCTTCCGGCGTTTCTCCATCTTGTAGATGGACGTCCTACGCCGCACTCTTGCTGGTCTTGGTCTCTACTCGAGCACTTTTCAACGCCATCAGCCATTTGCTCTGCGTGGAATGTGTTGCCATTGCGACTTGCTAGTCACTTTCTTTACTAAATCTAAATTACCTCCTTAGAATTTCTTATCTCTACTTAGATCCATACCTACTGACTTTTTTGACGATTTGACTTATCATTTCGTCATAAGTCATCTGTCAAACTTTTTTGAAAATATCCTTGATAAAGGTACAGGTACTTAATATATTTTGCACGTAACGCCGCCGTCATCGTGATAAACTATGCCAAATCATTACTAACATGAATATCAAATTTTGTGTTCGTCATGCATTACGGACAAAATTTTTGCAATGTTTTGATGAATGATAAAATTACACTCAAGTAGACGAAGAAATGAAAAAGCAACGAAGGATATATTATGGTAACAGAACTGTCGTACAGTATCTGGCCGCAAAGTTTGCACATCGGTCTTTAGAAAGAGACAGTTCTGCCGTGTCATGACAAAACACTGTAACTTTAAAATGTCGAGTTTTCAGGAAACCCAAAAAACTTTTTATTTTGTTTTTGGCCCTAAATCCGCGAATTTTTATCCAACTATAATGAAATTTGGAGAAATCATTGATTGGTACTTATTGTATACAAATCTACTAACAATTTTATTGCATATAACCCTATGTGTAACCCTTGGGTGTCTTGCAGTGTAACACTACATAATAACACTCTGACAGTACAAATTTCGAACAGATAAGTTGAAAACGTGGCACTGGATTTTTGAATTCATGTGCTCTGCCTACCCCTCTTGGGAATACAGGCGTGAGAATATGTATGTATGTATGTATGTAAGTTGAAAATACAGCTATTTAGATAATTTCTAGTGATAAACTGAGTAATGTTTAGAAGAAAATTGACCTTGCAACCATGACACTCACTTCAAAAATGGTGTAGGATTGTCACGGCAAAACACTGTAACTCGGGACAGCTGCCATAGTGGTCTCCTTAAAATGCCCAGATTGTTTCGGCAAAATACTGTATCTAGTATAGTTACAGTGTTTAGTTGAAACAAGACCCTCTGTTTGAGCAGTTACAGTGTAAAGTGCTTTGGAGTTTTTCGTTGATTTTGGTACAAATTAAGAAATGTTTGAACATGTCTATATGGATATAGACCCGAAAAGCTCATTTATTGATGTTACTACAAAACACTGTAACCGCCATTACTTTGGCGTAACGTAAGTTAGAGAGAGAGAGCGCTCTACAACACCTACCAAGAAGGCCGACGTGCATTCTTTGTAGTCAAGTGCTGTAAAACATCTGGCCCGCAAACATTTTCATGTTTTATAATGATCGTGTAAAAGGCTTTCAAAAGACGTGACGAATTGTACAAAATGGCGTGATATAGTTTTTAGTTTATGTCGTAAAATTGCATAATCTATACTAATATTATAAAGCTGAAGAGTTTGTTTGTTTGTTTGTTTGTTTGTTTGTTTGTTTGAACGCGCTAATCTCTGGAACTACTGGTTCGAATTGAAAAATTCTTTTTGTGTTGGATAGACCATTTATCGAGGAAGGCTTTAGGCTATAAAACATCACGCTGCGACCAATAGGACCGAAGAAATAGTGGAACATGTGGAAAAAAACGGGGAAAATCGGTCACTATTCCACGCGAATGGAGTCGCGCGCACAGCTAGTACATTTATATAATGATCACGACTGTATTTCTTACTGGGATAAGCAGAGCAGACGAAACGTAACAAAGAAAAAACTTTGACTATTTCACGTTTATCTAAATATACTTATAAAAATAACTAAATTTATCCTAAACTTGGATAAGCTAAATTAAATCTAAAAAGGGTCCCCGTGGCATGGTGCCCAAAAGGCTGGCAGCGTTTCCCCTTTGAACAGCTATAGGCGCTGCGCAGACGACAGTGTTTTGTGGAGCAATAAATTCTCTGAATGGCGCGCTGACAGTTTCCAGGAATTGCCATTCAGTTTCGTGGAAACTGTCAGCGCGTCCTTTAGAGAATTTATTGCTGCTCAGACTCGATCGCACAAAACTCTGTCGTCTGCGCTGCGCCATATATTTAACAAGCTTTCCGCCCGCGACTTCGTTCGCGTAAATTTCGGATTTTGGGGTCGTAAGTTTCTGAGCCTGAGTTTTCATCTTCATAATATTAGTGTAGATGTAGATATCCAAACCCAAATATTTAACAGAATCCTTTTTTTTTTCAAAACAAATTCTATATTAGTCGTGGATAATGTGGCTTTCGAATGGTGCAAGAATTTTTAGTTACTGAGTCTATTCATTACAACCAAACAAACAAACAAAAATACAAACAAACAAACAAACAAAGTTTTCCTCTTTATAATATTAGTGTAGATAAATTATATTTTATGTGTATCTTACTTCAATAGAATGCCGCGACAACGCATAATAACTATTGCACCGACACTGAAGTGTATCGAAAACCGGTTGTTGTTTTTTAAAGATAGTAGGTACAAAAAGTTAGAGCATTATGCAGATTTTGAAGTTGTAGCCTGCCGTTGCGTCAACCATTTTTTTATTAATTAATTGCATGTAATTAGAAGAACAATACTGATTGATCTCATTGTAATCAAAATGATTAACATAATAAATTAGTCAAACTAAGAATAACTTCTATTGATATTTATTCAGAAAATATAAAAAAATAGCTTTTAAAATGCTAAAGTTTCTTTGTGTTAAGAATACATAATTGTTTAACTAAACAATAGTTTTATTGATTTAGAATGCAAAACTGTCTTATTAGCACCCCCTAAGTCTCGTTACTTTCGACCCACGACTGACGACTTTTTTTAACTTTCTGTTATTGGTTTAAAACACAGAATAGTAAAATAACTGAGTTATCAGTAAAAAGAGCATGAACTGAATTTTAACGTAGTTATGTTCATTTAATGACAATAATAACATGCAACCAGAAATTAAGTTGAAAGTACAAAGTGTTACTTTTGAACCCGATCTCGCTTATCTATATTCTATTTAGATTGTAAATAAAATCACTCTACATGTAGGTAGTGTGACGTCATACCTTTGTCATTGGCACCACAGTTTAGCTCCCTGTGTATCACTCTTTTTTTTTAATTACCTCGATGTTCGGACTTTTAACACAATACCTAAACTACATTGTAATTTACTTGGACTTGGATCAGTGATGTAACAAGTTGTTTTAACTATAGGAGTCACGATGACTTAACATCATTCTGTGGTAACCTAGTCGAATTAAAAAATAATTTTGTAGCGATTATACTTTATATTGTTAGCAAGTTTACAGAAAAAAAAACAACTTCTCAAAAAAATCAATTCCATTGCCTAAGAGAAAAAATAAGAATTTCCATTACTCATAATAAAATTAAGAGTATTCGACGGAACCCAATGTACGTCAATGCCGCGCGCTCGACTATTTTTTAATAAATGACAAAATGCCCTTGAAACGTTCGCATCGTAGTATAACACTGGCCAGAAATACTACGCAAAGATATCAATAGGTGCGACTACAGCTGCACTGTTGTGTTTGTTAGTTTACAATAAGAATTGGAACAGCGCGGTCGTTTAAAAAGTTAAAAAAGAAAAATAATAAAATTCAAAATGGGAAGCTTTATTTCTTTGAATATGGAAGCGAATTACAAGAAGAATCAGGCGTTTATAGACGAATTGACGAGAACGGCTGTAAGTAGTTATTGTTTTGTTTTTATTTATCGTAGACAGATTTTTGACCACAAAACTATATCGATATAATTGTTTCTTAACGCTATTAGTTTGATTATAAATCTCATGGTCATCTTGTTTTTATTACAACAAGTTGAAATAACTTCTTACTCTACGGAAATATTTATAAGTGACATACAACTGAACTAACTATTCTGATCGTTCTGACTAAAAAAAAACGTTATAATATCACATCGTTAAACGTTATAATATAAAACGTTATAATATCGTTATGACATCATCTAAACAAAATAGTCACATTAAAAACATAAAATATTATGCCATTATTTTTCAAGAGAGATTACGAGAGAACATTGAACTAGCCCTTATTACTAGCGAGTGGCTACTCTTTTATACATTTATTTTCTAAATGGCACCAAAATTGGTGTTTAGTTTATAACCGATTCTTGCACATATTACGTAAAACAACGGACAACTCACGTCTGAAATAGAGTTTAAATCTTCTTCTCTAGAGATCTTCTTCATCTAATAGACGAAGGGCTACGGAGTAGCCCGAAACATGTCGAGCCAAACTCGATTTAAGACGGGAGTTATTCCATAATTTCTCATTTTCTGTGTTTAAAAATAACTACAGTTCTAACGCTGATTCTTATAATCGTGTGCTCAAGTAAATGTAACCTTTAGATTTTATGCAGTTTTTATTATCAAGTCACGATCGTAATATACCTAGATAAGGTTGATTGTGGATTACATGTCCTAATGTCCTACGATACAATTCTGTGCACATTACTACTATTACTTTATCTATTGATTATTTTTTTACATCCGCAGAAAATAAAATAATAATAAAACCCTTTATAGCCTTAAAAAATAAATATTAATAACTTAATGATAATGATAATGCACGCGATAATTTATTTTGAGATGGATAACTCAAATGTAACAAAACTTAGCGTGCCAAAAAGAAGCCAAAAGGGAGAGCTATGCTCTTCCTTTGACGAGATTTCATTTAATTTTTGTACCACTTTGATAAGATTTAACTGCCTAGAGACAGGACAGCTTGGATAAGGCGGCATCACCTTTGAATCGCTTTCACTCGGACTTTTAATTCACAGCACTAAATCGCTTATGTGACGTTACAATACGAGGGGTGATCCAAAAGTAATGATAACAGAATATTTATTGAATGGGTTTAAAATAAATAGGTATGCAGTTACTGGCCACAAAGTCTCCTTAGTAAATTAAAAAAAGAAAATTTTAAAAATATGTATATGTCAGCGAGTTGCAGTTGTTTTTTCACGAGCAGTCGGAACAATAACGTAAAAATGGAGAAAATTTAGGTGAGAGCGTAAATTAAATACGTCTGTTTGAAAAAAATGTGTACTAAAGATATATACGCTGAATTAGTGGGAACACTGGGTGAGTCTGCTCCACCGTATTCCATAGTGGCACGGTGGTCAAAGAAGTTTAACTTGGGAAGAACATCCACTCAAGATGAACATCGCGAAGGCCGTCCGTCTGTCGCCATTACTGGAACGAACGTCAAAAAAAATCTTGATCTTGTTTTAAAACATAGAAGGATGACTATCAGGCATCTAGTTGAGCTCATAGGCATCACGTATGGCAGTATTCAAGGAATCTTAACTGATGAACTACACATGAAAAAAGTCTCCGCTTGTTAGGTGCCTACAATGTTAACGGCTGAACAAAAGAAAATACGATATGAGACTTTGAAGTCCGATGTTGACAAATATCAAACTGATCCCGAAACATTTTTACGTCGTTTTGTAACCATGGACTAGTCCTGGATCCACCATTTCGATCCTGAGAGAAAACAGCAATCCATGACCTGGAAGCGAACGTTTTCCCCTACACCGAAGAAATTCAAGGTAGCAAGTTCCGTGGTAAGGAACATGGCGTATTATTTTGGGATACTGAGGGAGTCATAATGATCGAATACCTGGAAAGGGAACCACTATTACGGCCTCTTACTACGCTGTCCAAATACGTAGATTGAGAGACACAATCAAAGAAAAGCGGAGGGGTAAACATTGAGTTGGCATCCTGTTTCACCAGGACAACGCACCGCCCCACAAGGCCGGCGTTGCGATGGCTGCCATCCGTGAATCAGGGTTCGAATTCCTAAATCACCACCCATATTCGTGAGACCTATCCCCCAGCGACTTCTATCTCTTTCCACGGCTGAATAAAGACCTTAGAAGTAACAAATTTTTGGATGATAGCGAGGTAATAGTCGTTGTGGAGGCATTTTTGGAGGGTCAAGAAAAAAAAATTTTTTTTTTCAGGAAATTGTGGTCTGGACAAACGATGGTCTAAGTGTGTAGACTTGGAAAGAGATTACGTAGAAAAATAAATTATTTTACTAAACATTTTATGTGTCTTTCATACTGATTATCATTACTTTTGGATCACCCCTCGTAGGTAGTGAAAAAGTGGCACGCTTGGTTTTGATACAAATGCAGGAACTTGCGGTATCTATTTCGATCTAAGTCTGTGGCTGAAGACTTTTAAAAATTGCATTGCAGATGGAAAGGCAGATGCAGGCGCAGAACGCCATGATGCAGCGCCAGAGGGCGATGGCCGTCGCAGGGAGCAGGGACACGTTCCATTGGATAGCAGCCTTCTACGCTGTTGTTGGTACAGGGTTGATTGCTGGGTAAGAATTACCACCACCCATTTGGAGCCATTAAAAAAAATATTGACAAAAAATTAACATCCTAAAATACATTAGCCTTAAGAAATAATAATAACATAAAATTATTCATGCAAACGTGGCACTGGATTTTTCAATTCATCTGCTATGCCTACCCCTCTTGGGAATACAGGCGGGAGAATATGTATGTATGTATGTATGTATGTATGTAATTAATAATAGAACACTTCCGTGCCAAAAATTTAATAAATAATAATTAATAATTAAATTGCGCTCTATCGCTCACTGAACGCCCGACATTTTTATATCGGATCCGATTGTCGAGCGTGTGTGAACAGCTCCTTATAAAATGTACTGCGGCTACGACACCCGATTAAAAGTCGGGCCGACGCCCGACGCGGTGGGAACGGGCTCTTATGGCCAGGATATCTTAAATCCAGCAATAGATGAGCATAGGCTGGAGATCGATTGTCCCCTGGAAGAAACACGTAACTCAACATAGCCAGTTTTTTTTATTGCTCCAAAAAATCAATCGTTACAATAATACATCATCATCATCATCATCAGCCTATATACGTCCCACTGCAGGGCACAGGCCTCCTCTCAGTATGAGAGGGCTTGGGCGATAGTTCCCACGCGGGCCCAGTGCGGATTGGGAACTTCACACACAACGTTGAATTACTTCGTCGCTGTGCGTAGGTTTCATCACGATGTTTTCCTTCACCGAATAGCTCGTGATAAATATCAAATTTGATATCGCACATAAATTCCGAAAAATTCAGAGGTGCGAGCCCGGGGTTTGAGCCCACAATAATACACCTTCTCAATTTTTTGTCGGGTTTACAACAAAACCTGTCCAATGTAATGTCCATTTCTTCCGTGGATGTCGTAAGTGGCTACTAAGAATAAACAGGCTTAAGTATGCATTAGGCGGCAGAAGTGGCTGCATAACGTGAAATAGTAAGTAAGTGAGTAAATAAACACTTTATTGTACAAAAGGAAAGAACACGAAATACAAAACTCATATACAAATAAAAAGGCGAAGTACAAAGGTGGATTTATCCCTTAAGGGATCTCTTACAATAGTCACAGTTTTGACTATCTAACGTTTCGTAAGCTACTCTATTTGGGAATATAGGCGTGAAGGTGTGTGTGTAGGACGGAGTTGTGTATATGTACAACCCGTACGAATTAACTGTGCACCTCGCGCTGTGACCATAGACTTATATCGAACTAGATACCGCGAGTTCCTGCATTTGTATGAAAACCAAGCGTGCCACTTTTTCTTTACCTACTGTGACGTCACATGAGCGCTTTAGTGATGGGAATCGGCAGTCCGAGTGAAACCGATTCAAAAGTAAACGAATATGGCGATTTTTATTTAAATCGATTATGGAATCGATTATTATTGGAGTGCATAGTAATGATAATAGACAGATGAATGATAAATGTAGGGTTATTTGAGTAAAATAATTAAAACAGTTTATATGCAACTACGGTGTGTTTCACTCCTATAAAATAAATAAAAAAAAAACAAAAATTGTTTCCTGGAGGTCCCACACTAGGCTATGCCTGTCACGTGGCGACCGGATTCGATGTGCAGATAAATGGTTGTATTTACAAAATTAAAATTAGGAAAGAAAAATACAAAATAATTAAGGTTCAACATCTTTTGAGGGATAAACGAGACCACCTTCATCCTTAAAAGTTACAAACTCGAATGTATGATCTATAAAGCCAGGTTTAGGTAGAGACAACGCATCGCTACGCTGCACTCTTCGCATTTCAACTTTTTTCTAAGTGCTCTTACCAAGTATCCAGCAGTATACTTAGGCCATACTGAAAGTTCATGGATTAAAAAAAATGAAAACAGACATTCCACTTTTGATTAATTTATTGTTTTTCGAAGTATATGCCCTCACTATTTACATATTTTTGCATCCGTTGGAACCCTTGGATGAAGCAATGGGTCCATTCTTCAGTAGGGACCTCTTCAACAGCTTCATCAAACGCATTCACCGCCGCTTCCGGGCTTGTAAATCTTAAACCTCTTAGTTTATCTTTTATTTTTGGTTATAAAAAGCAATCGCAAGGTGCGAGGTCCGGGCTGTAGGGCGGGTGTGTCATTAGTTTTACGTTTAAGGCCTTTAAATACGCATTCGTTACCGTAGCGGAATGAGCGGACGCGTTGTCGTGGTGAAGGATGACATTACTTCGAGGACGTTTATCACGAACTTTTTCCAACACTCTGGGCAAACAATTGTTTATGTACCAATCTGCAGTCTCTGTCCTTTGGTTTTCAAGCGGCACTGTAACGTAATGGCTAGTAAAAAAGAAGCAACCATTTTCTTGCCAGTGCTCCGAGTTTTCTTAACTTTCGTCGTTGGGAACCAATTTTTATCCCCAGTCGCTTCAATCCATTTTATTTTAATATTGGGGTCACTTGGAAACCTGCAATAATAATTAATTTACATACTTAAGTATCACAAAATATCCCGAGGCGAATATTATCATCCCTCTGTGTCAAAAATCGATTATTGAACCGAGCAAACGTACCTACATCACTACTTGCTTCATTAGACAGAAAAATGACATTAGTCACTGTACCACGAAACAGCGAGAACAGTAAACGTATCGATCGTTTAATGTTCATTGCGCGTTTTAGTAAACAAGCCCTGCGACCATGTAACTTTAAAAGCGGCAATGTATAATGAATCTTGTGGTAGACACAGTCGCATGAATATGAAAACTATTTCATAGTAAAACCCACAGCAAACATGAAATAATTAATTTTAAAATAAATGGCACATTATTTAATAACAAAATTACTTACCTATGAAAGGAAACGTTTCCAGTTCCTCGTCCATTTTTTTTGGTACAATTTTTACAGCTCAATACGGCACAAATAGGCATTTTCTGTATTTTCATTGACATCTGTTACCGACAGCGGCGGAGCACAGACTAAATGGAATTGCGACAAAGGAGGAACATTGCTCTCCCTTTTGGCACGCGAAGTACGTACACTTTAGTAATCTAGCTTGATATAAGTCTGTGGCTGTGACGCACAGTAATAGCAACAGGAGATTAAAAGTGTTTAGACGATGGAAACGAGAAAAAACGCAATAGTAACAAAGATGCTATCGCTACTGAGCGCTTGCGGCGAATGCGGGGCACCGCGCGGGGCAGCAGTAGAGGGGTCGCATTCCAGCGGAGTGCACAGTTAGGGAGTTTGTGCACTACCATGAATTTTACGGTCCGGCTTTTTCATTGAGGTCTCGTCTCGCTTGCTCTTCCATTAAATCGTATCGACGTGAGCGGGACGGCGCGACAGACCTTGAAAAACCGGACAGCCGGACCGGAAAATTCATGGCAGTGCACAAGCGCCCTTAAAGGTCCGACCAAACCGCAGCTTAAAATCCGGTGTCGCTTCGGAATCGCAGTGTCGCGTCGTTTTCGCACCGTTTTCGCCGCTTGCTTCCCACACCGCAGCTTAAAAAACGGTGACGGAACGGAATCGCAATGACGTGTGTCACGATAATCTTTTTGTCGCAAACCTTCCAAACCGGTGCTTAAAATTCGCTGCGTCAAAATCATGCTCCAAATACCTATGACATAAGTAAAGATCAACTGCACCCATCACAGCAACAAAACAAAAGAACGTGACTCAGTTGTCTCGTTCCTTTTTAAAATTTTAGACATAGAATCTGATAATCTCTATGTGAAAAACGAAGTGTTACCGACAATAACCGAGAAACCCCGATTCGCAAATCTTTGCGTAAAAATCGCTGCATCTACAAGACAGCTGCGTTTTTTACGTCACCGGTGTGGTGTCTGCCATAAGATCTCCGTGTAATAGTTTTTGCGATTTTTACGCAGATCAATTTACGGTGCGACAGCGTATTTTAAGCTGCGGTGTGGGAGCATGCGGCGAAACCGGTGCGAAAACGACGCGACACTACGATTCCGCAGCGAGACCGGATTTTAAGCTGCGGTGTGGTCGGACCTTAATGCGTACTGGTTGTATGAACCCTTCTCGTATTGGTCCGACTGGTACCTGACCAATTTTTATTTCAGTTTCAGGAAAACAAGAAAGCCCGGATTCGTTGCGCCACTAGTTCCCTTAACGTTCCTCACCGCATACAATTGGGATATGGCGTACGGAACCAAATTAGACAGGATACGATGTAAGTTTAGATAATACCTCTCCATTTCTTCCGCCGATGTCGTAAAAGGCGACTAATGAATTAGGTTAAGTTATATTTTAGGTAACATTATTATGCCAACTCAAAATATATGCTAGAAATGGCCACGAAACATAAAATAGTAATGGTTTTGCCTACGTAGCGTTTCGTGTGCTCTGTCTACTCCATTTGGGAATACACTCGTGATGTATGTAGGTATGTATGTATGATGTTAGTTTCATAAAAAAAAGAAGCAAAATGTAGTATCTCATCGTAAAACCACTGTGAGACTCATAAACAAATGAAACGGATTTATATCGAGATCAGCTCGACACGTTATCAGCATTTAGTGCGCATCTAATCACTACCACCATGTTGTTCTTGATGATGGGTCACAAATTGGCCTGAAACATGGCAAGCTAATTTTGCCGTAAGGACATGATACTAGAAGTAAATTAAAGCAATGTGTTGAGAAATTCAGTAAGATCTTCGTTAAGGATAGCTCTGTTGACATGACATGAACGTGGAACAGATTACGAAGTTCGTGGGTTTGAATCCCACTTCACAACCAATTTCTTTGTGCACTGTGATTAATTGATTATGTTTGAATTAAGTTGTCAAGGAGTATTTTTCCGGTCTCTTGTAGAAACAACTAACACCAGGAGGTTCATAATAAAAAAACGGATTACTGACGTGTTAAATCGCGTTTGGCTCGACATGTTTCCGGTTTGTCCCTCATCTAGGACGTGTAGTGGCTGCTGCCAAATGCGCACTGCGCGCCACCGCTTTGTTCTCGCGACTTTTTTGCTCGGGCTCCTATACGAAGGGGAACATGTCGATTTAAACTCAGTTCATGACCTGAGTTATCCGTATTACTCACGGATAAATACTTGTTTCATGTTAGAAACAATAGGATTTGAAAATAATTTAAATCAGACAGAAGACATAAAACAAGTAGGAACGTTAGATTATGCACTGCACAGACAATAAAAAATATACTTTATGAATAAAAGGCGTTAGTTAGCTTTAAACATGTCTTTAAGGTGGAGAAGAAAGTAGATGAACTTAAGCATGTAGCAGAAGTATGAAACATTTGGTTATAACAATTATTATTCTTTCACATTCTAGCGAATGCAGAGCAAGTGATGGCAGAAGAATGTGACAGATTAGGCTTGCCTTGCGGCTTGCCAACTCCTGAGTCGATTGAAAAGAGCCTCCGTCCAGCCGAGAAGAAATAAGTCAAGACTGAATAAGACTGTTAAAAAAATTCACCAGTTAGACTGTTATAAGATATAATATGAGTAAATGTCACTTAAAGTGAAGGAGAATTTTCCGCAGTAGATAATATCAGTTAAGTAGTCAGTTTATTTCCAACATGTTGTACCTAGATGCAGGAGGTACAAGAAATTAAGAATAAAATTATGTGTATACCAAAATTCTAAAATATGCATAATATGCAAAAAATCAGAATTCAAAACTAAAAATGTGCATAGTATCAAAAGTAGCCGTTGTCCTTAACAACACATAAACAGGAAGGCTTAACGATATCTAATCCCTGACACCAGAATAAACGTGATAAAGTTTGACAACTATGCTATGGGTTTGAAGATTCATTCTCCTAAGCCCTGCTGTATATTGATTAGAGAAATGAAGTAATAGCTGAAATTTGACCATTTGTTTTAATAGATTAGTTAAATTCTAAACTATTAGTTGACTTAGTTTTGCGTTATGCATCAAACAACAGAGCTCAATTTCGTCAACTTTATCAGTAACGTTTGTCAATTGTTACCCTTGTAAAAACAACAATAATACATGTTTTTAAACTGAAATCAGATGCTTTAGGCGACATAACTGTAGCTTTGTCAGTAGCTCTTATACGAGCTCACTGTGCTATAATTTTAAAATTTCGTGGTAGACAAAATGTGTATTTAAAAAGGACTATCCAAGGAAGTAGAAAATGGCTTTTGTCACAATGGTGAAAATAGGAACTTCAGACTTCTTCCAGTTACATTTTTTAGTCTCTCAAAGATTTCAGAGAACACAATTAAACTGTTGGAAGATTAGAAGTTTGCAGTCTGCGGGGGTTTTGAAACTGGTGAACCGATTCGATTATTCTATTTACAATCAGCTGGAATAGCACGGCATTATACTAGTTAACTTGCGCGCGATATAGAATGTACCTACTTGTCACTGTCTGATTAGAGACGTTAGAAAAAGACTTGTGTTTTGCCGTGCTTATACAGGTTTTCAGCGAAGATTCTCAATTAACTTTCAACCAAATCGGTAAACCGAAAATTGTTGTTTTTCCGAATGTTTTGTTTGTATTCTAAATGTTCAAGCTTTATTATCAATACAATATTTCTGATAAATATACTATGTACGCTGTGATCAATTTCTAAATAGACATCTTACTTGATCGATTTCCTTTCTAGAATCCTCTCAGTGAGACTAGATATTTAGTAAACCTAAGTAACTAAATTAAACTTAGACTGTGTTTATTATCTTTCAAGTCAATTAATTCGTTATTGTTTGTTGTTATTAGAAGTTTGCTTGTTCGATTATTGATTAAATTGTGATTGTCGGATGATTTAGTTTGAGCTATGTTTGGTGTTATTAAATATGTTTGCATATGGAATACAAACTGTCCTATCTGAATTTACTCGTAGAGACAAAACCAGTGTTAGTTAAAATAAGCTCGTGCAATTAAAAGGCATCAAAGGACAAGTCTCTGGGTTGGAAACGCATCTGCAACCCGCATGGGTTGCGTATGACTATGACCGATGGTAAGTAAAGAGAGCTATGGAAAGGTCGAAGTTTCTCTGAAGGATCGCATCAGATATGAAGTAAATCCTACAGAGAACTAAAGTCACTGACATACCGATTGGATTAGCAAACTGAAGTGGCAATAGGCCGGTCACGTATGCCGCAGAACCGATAACCATTGGGGTAGACGTGTTCTAGAGTGGAGACCTCGGCTCGGCAAGCGTAGTGTAGGACGCCCGTGGGCAAGATGGAGCGACGATATACGCAAGGTGGCTGGGAGTGGTTGGAAGGGAAATACGGAGGACCGTGTTGAGTGGCGTGCCATAGAGAGGCTTATGTCCAGCAGTGGACGAATATAGGCTAATGATGATGATGATGATGAACTGAACTGCTTTCACTTGAACTGACTTTTCGCACATGACATTTAACACCGTATTAACTCAAAAAAGTTGAT